>OMPJ01000182.1:3166-27686 GCA_900312935.1 Carapus acus
CTCGGGCCCCCTGAAGGCATTTGCCCCCCTACCCCCTCCTCTATACAAGGACCTGCTGGCTAATAATGCCGTGTGGTCCCCCCGTCCCCTAACAGCTTAATCACACATGCATTAAGCGGTGGACAGCGGCTCCTTTGTGCGCACGTAGGTTTACTGGAATTAAGCGATTAATGGTCATCGGAGCGGCAGGCGACACGAGAATGATGGAGCGCTTTTTAATGTCAGGAGGAGGGAAAGAAAGGAGCGCGGCCTGTCGCGGCGCAGTCGTCGGGGTTAAGGGGAGGACGAGTAATTACAGTAGGCCGCGGCTCCCAATCCATCATAAAACGTCAAGGTCATTGTAAATTACAATGATTATTATACACGTTATTGTAATCTTTATTGCGCCCCTTCTTCGCTGTTCTATAATATGCAAAGCGCCACATGTAAAACACCTGCTATCATTTTCAATGGGATATCATTTGCTCCCCTCCGACTCTATTCGTATTCTTTTGACGGGTTATTACTGAGCACGTGGCCCTCATCTGCATCACAAAATGGTTTTTTATGTCTGATTTATCTGCATATTGACCTCGTGAGGAGTTGTATTCCAAAAACAATGCCCTGGTGTGTTGAGTGTGTGGAGTCCGAAGATCATAAGAATGAAAATGAGAATACTTTATTGCCACCATGACACTGTTTGCAACATCATTGTGAAAATACGTTTGGCAGCTCCACATTATGTTTGTAGCTGCAGTCTAGCAACAAGTAACAGTAGTTACAGTGGTAACAGTAGTATAACCTGCTGCATTTATCAAAAGAACTATACAAGTCATCATATTGTACAACCTTCAACCATCAAACGACCATCTTCCAATTTCAGTCTGGTGGGCAGGCACCCTCACTGCTTTTGAAAAGTAAACTTTATTTTTTGGTAATGTTTATTTAGACTCAGCTATGCTGCTAGAATTAGACTGCTGGGGGATTTCGTCTGAGTCTGATCTTTTCTCTCCTCTTCCCCTCTCTCCACTTCCTCTCGCCCTCACCTGAATCCGTCCCTCACCTCCATCCAAGTCTCACAAATGCATGTTACTAATTGTTCTTCTTCCCCAGAGTCTTTGTCTGATGCTTTATCAACCCGCAGCCTGCAGCTGGAACACGACCAGTGGTGATGGACCTCTAACATAACGTATATACAGCGTTCAATGTATTTCATGATCAAAAAGTGTAATTTTGAGGAAAATTGTTTATTTAGGCCACATACAGCAGTTTATGTCATACTGAACTTTAGGGTCACATTCAAGTAAACAGTGTAACCTTGTGACTGAAAAATGTTCAATATAAGGTTAGATTCATGTCACTCATCATTTTTAATGTGTCTTTCACTGAAATTTGTTTGGTGTGTGTGTGTGTGTGTGTGTGTGTGTCCTTTGTGGTCAGACAGCATCTACATCATCAATTTTAAAGCAACGCAAATAGATGTCTTCACACTCCTCACAGACTTTGTGTTGAAACACATCCATCTCTGAGTCTTTCTTGTTCTCACTATCGGTAAACTCAAATCAGTGAGCGGCACATTTTCCACAAAGGAAGTTCACTTTCTTGCACACCACATCACTTTATCACTTTTGCGCTTCTCTGCAGAAAATCCTCTTTATTGATGGTAAGGGGTTATTTATACTGCCATGACCATGAGCCAATGGCAGTGCATGTTCATCAATCAAACCTAATTTGACTCAGTGTAATTCTTAAGGAAGAGCCAGATGGGAGCCATCAGAGGCAGCCCGTCCTCTGCAAGGCAAAGATCCACCTCCTGCTCCCAGAGGGCCTTTCTTTAGTTTCTGAAGAATGATGCTGCAACATAGACTGAGAACAGATAGATTATCATAGATTTACTTTGAAAATATACACTACATACATACTGTATATATACATATACATATTTTTTCGATTACACTCAGATGAGCCTCCTCCTCTTCTCCTTCCCTCCCCTCGACTTCCTCTTTCTCTTCTTCTCCCTTTTAAAATTCCAATCACTACTTTTGTTTCTATGCAGCAGCTGCAGCAGCGTTATCAATCCCAACTGTGCTGGCTCGGCCCGCGCTAAGACTGAAAAAGCCTTTCAGTGACAGCAATGTTCAATTTCCTGTATTTCACTGGGAAAATACTGCAGCAGTCATTGTAGCTTGAAGAGAAGCTTCTATTCTTCTGTTCTATCGTGTCTATTTCTAGGTCCTGTATCTCATCCTCCCTGCATCCCCTGAGGAAGCTTGACGTGACAAATAGCTGGATCTGCACTTTTCTGCAGCAAAACCAACATGCCCCTCATCATCGCGGGTTGCAAATTTGATCAGAACACATGCAGAATCCCCAGGCTTCCTGATGATGAATTGGCATATTAGGAAAAATGTTTATGCATCAGGCCAGGTCTCTGGCAAATGACAACAAATTGCTTCTCAGACAAATATCCAGTCTGGGATTCCAGCGGCTGGGGAGGCTCTGATTCTCAGCCGATCCCACAGGTTGAAGATAAGTGGATCATTTTCCGCCCCGGTAGGATGGATTAACAGATTTATCACTGGCACCACTTATTCTGATGTGCTTGAATAAACTATTAATTGTCTTATTTACACAAACACACATTATTTCAAGACAATGAGGAAATATAGGCAAATGCCACTCAAACGAATAAGCGGTATACGGTGAGGCTTGGACATTTTCTGTCACAAAAAAATGTATGAGCAGGTCAGTGAAGTGATGCTCTGATAAGTGCGTTATCATTATAAATCGAAGATAAAACAACTTGTTGCCAAGAATTGCTATGCATTGATTTTTGCATTTCCTGAGAAGTACACACTCAGCACAAAAAAGCCAAAACATGTCTGTAAGTATCTTCCTTTTCTTCTCAAGTTCAGTCGATGAGTTCAAGTGAACCCAGCGATCAAATGAGGTTTTGTTAATCAGGGGTGGTATTAACTCAAGTCCAGATCACATGAATACTATTCCTCACAATCAGATGTATTTTCCCATAATTGTACAACTAATAGTCTAATAATGCTCCTCCCTGTATGCTGACCTCCTTTACACTCTGTCAAAATGAGCTTTTTCCGTTGACCACCTGACTTTGAAGTCAGGAATTCAGTCTGGCTGTTCATACAGCTCCTGCATGAATTCATATTGGCGTTGGATGCTCTAACTCGGGAAGGCCGCGGTCCAGATTGAAGCCACAGAATGAAAACCAATCACCCCAGGCTGATATAGAGTAACAGTGAGAAGATGGAGCAATAACGCTAATGTGATCAAAGAGAATGGCTCTTTGAACGGAGGTGGGATGAGAGCCACACAGGCCCCAAACCTGGATTTGCAGAGCCTGGCAGAGGTGACAGAATGATGAAGTTTATATTGGATTTTCTATGAGCGGGGCCAAAGTGGCCTTAAACCGCAACCACTCACGTGTTTATATGGAATTGATAGCTTATGTGTGTTCATGGGAGGAAAATTACATTGGCAAACCTAGTCATATTGCACTTATACATAGATAAAATCCAAGATTGAAAGAAATGTGAAAGGAGTGTGTATTTCTGGTATTTCCACATATTAGTATTTCTAAACCTCTTATACTGTACGTCCAATTATACTGGATAGACTGAGAGCAGGCTGCTCAGTACACTGAACTCTACAGTTTATAAGATCTTCTAGAATCTTTACTCATAACTTTGACACAGATGGGGCTGTAAACTTTGGGCTGTAAAAACACCTGTGAAGCTCCAGCATGGCGTCATTATCCAACTTAAAAAAAATGTTGACACTTGAACGATTCAAACCTCTTCAATCCAAACAATGGGTTCCTTGTGGAAGGTTCCAGTCACATATACAAAATATTCTGTATATGTATACACAGAGGATAATGTTGCGGGGACAAATAAAAGGGAAATACAACAGACAGGAGATTGATGCTATTCCATTTAAGTTCCGTGGTATGTCCTGCGCAATGACAGTAAAGCATCTAGATTCTAATGTGTTGCCACATGGAGATACAAGCTAGACTCAAATCGAACAACAACAAGTACAGGCTATTTATTTTGCCAACTTTTGATTTGACATCAAGGAGTAATTGTAATGACGGCAAAATGATCCAGAGATTGTGTAAATCAAAGTGAGATGAATTGATGTACCATCTGAATTAAGGCACCAGGTGAATTCACGCATCAGACAAATTTCCACAGAAACGTTTTATTGTACAGTTATTTGATCATTCGCTGCCAAAAAGAAAAAAGAATCAGCGGTGCCATTCTATGTATATAGCATGTTGATGTCATTTATTGGACACCAGCATCATTTCACACCCACATGCTGCAAGCAGTTTGCTTATCGGCCATTCAAAGACATCACAACCTGCCCACCAGCACGGCCGTCTCTGTTGTGTCCGTCCATCTGTCCGCCCTCTCCCTGTCCCTGTCCTACGCAGGTTTGCATCTGAATGAGGGAGTTTGGCAGGGGCCCGAGCCACTCGGCCACGTGGACCAGATTGATGTCATTGTCTCGGCACACTGACCTTTGCTGTAATACCCACGGCAGACATCACAAACTCTCACATCAATTTAGCCCAATTGGATGTGGCATGTCTTGGCTAACTCAATTTGTGGAGAAATGCACCTGTCTCTGCCTTCCCTCCCTATAGATTTGCTGAAGGGGAGGGGGAGGAACATGGAGCGAGGGGGAATCAGGAGCGGAGTTGGCTGCTGATCCAAACACACAGGCACGCACACACACACACACACACACACACACAGGTCTATAAACGCCACACAGCAACTTCTCTCTCTTTTTCAGCTGCTTTTTTTTCTCTGTCATACTATGCAGATGCAGCTCCTCCCCGGCAGCACACACTCTTCATTTGTGTGTGTGCGTGCTTGTGTGTGTGCGCTCCAAGGTCTGGGCAGAGCGTCTGGGAGGAGCAGAAGGAGAGCCATTAGCTCAGAGGTAATCAGATTATGGCGATGTTAAAGGGGGATGTGAATTTTAACAGCCAGCCGACAGAGGAGGAAAAGTTGGAGGTGTTATTAAGGTTGTTCATTACTCATATGCAGCGTGTCTTTGTCTCTGTGTGTGAGTGTGTGTTTTGGTGTGTGTTATGATGTGCAAAAATAGCTTGAGGCAGGTTTCTTTTCCATGTTGCCTGGGAAGCCGCACTCGTCGTTGCACTACACATGCGCTGTGATTCTGGTGGCTTTTGTGCGTTTGTTTATGCAAAGCAGACAAACTGTCAGAGATGAATAATCTGTGTGGGGTGCTGAGCATTAGGTAATGAGCGGCACGCTGTGAGGTGAGACACCAGCCCTCCATCAGCATCTGCGTGTGCTCGTGGGCACACATGTACACACACACATAACTTAAACACAAATACACAGTTGTTCAGGTGTTCTCGTGGGGCTCATATTCCTAGTTGCTCTTACGTAGACCATGTTTGCGGAAGGGAACTAAGCTATATCTCACGTGTGTAGCCCTCTGAAATGGACAAAGTATTTGTTATTGTTGTTGTTGAGGCGCATTACCCCAACATGCATGTCCATTGTTGGGGTGATCTGGAGGACCCAACCTGTCCTCTGGTAGTCTGTGATGTTGTTGGACCTGAAGACAGACGTGACAGTCTTTCCATGTTTGCTCTCATAGAAAACTCACCAAGCATTTGAGTACCATCCCTACTCACGTGTTCTAATCTTTCTTCTCAGATAATGCTCAATTTGAACGTGGTAGAACTCATCATATACTGCTCTGTCTCATATATTATGTCAGCCAGTTGTTCAAATATAATAAGTTCTTGAATGATAAGAACACAATGATTGAAATAGTTGTGAGAGCGTTCACCAGCATTTC
Source organism: Carapus acus (assembly GCA_900312935.1). Lineage (NCBI taxonomy): Eukaryota > Metazoa > Chordata > Actinopteri > Ophidiiformes > Carapidae > Carapus > Carapus acus. The sequence goes on from OMPJ01000182.1 coordinate 9,023, forward strand.
CTAATGAATTAGATACTAAATCAATGTGCCTCTTTCTATGAAGATCTGTTCAACCTGTCTAGATAAACAACAGGATCATATGTAGGTTGAAGACCTTTAAAGCATCACATGTCACGTTTTGAGATAACTGGTTCTGGCCTTATAGATTTGCTCCTGCAGTGTTATTGACAGGTGCGTCAATATCTACGCAAAGACAAATACAGCATTACTATTGACCCACCACTGACTGGAACCTCTTGGACAGCATGCTGAAAATACCACACCATGTCAAAATCCACAAACATCTGTGAGGTCAGTGTGTGTGTTTCAATGAATATCGAACCCCATTTGCAGCACACTTTTTAGATGTTTACTCTTTTTGCGGTGGTCTGCCGCAGCACAGATTGCATTCCCATCTTGTCTGTTACATTTACAAATGTTATTCGGGACGTCATCTAGGGGATGTTTCAAAGGTTTGGTGATTTAATTTGACATAAAAAAAAAAAAAAACTCGACGTCATGTTACCAAACCAGAATTAGCTGCAGCAATCAATGGTTACGACTACAGGAATCAGGAATTAGGAATCAGGAATTCTTATTGTCATTACAGCAATTCACATTGTGCAACAAAATTGAGATGGATGATCAGTCCATCCGCGTTTAAAAGAGTATGATTACAATCTAAATATTATAATTACAATGTGTATTACAAGTTGGGTTACACTAGAAACATGTCACTCACAAATACACACTCATCAAACACAGCCATGCCGAGGTCACACGTACAGCAAACTTTTTTTTTCCCGTCCTGAGGTCCACTGGCTGACCCAGTGCTGGCGGTGCAGAGTGACCCTTGGTGCCCCCTCGGACCAACAGCAACACAAACTTCAGCCGTCTCTGCGCCCCCCTCCCCTCCCAAATGCTGAGGCATCACTGCTCCTGAGCACACAGTCCTGCAGCACTCCGTGACCCCGCGCTGTCCCCCATTATAGAGCAGTCAGAAAGCTTTTAGGGGCTTCGGTAACGCTGAAAGATTGATGGCGTAAAATGGGGCAGGGGAGGGGGGAAGAGCAGGTGGTTAAGAAGTGAATGTCCTGCTTAATGGGTTGCCAGGAATCTAATTCAATAATTATGAAAAGTGACACAGGAGTGCTGGCTGGATGGATGGATGGGTGGCTGGGTGGCTGGCGAGGGAGGTAGGGAGGCGGCGCATGCCTGAGCATCCCCACACACAGGTGAACTGTGGAGGATTTAAGCTAGTCAGCCAATGGCAACACACACTTAACAGCTAATATGGCCACACCTCTCGCACACATCTCTAAAATTGAAGACCCTGACAAAAGAAGAGGTCAAATCTACTCCTCTATGGACTCCACTTTCTAATTGCGTCGTAATAACCACTTTGTGACTCTTTTTAAAGCTACCAGGAGATACTCAGAGTGTCTCTGAGTATATATGATAAACATATTGAGTAAATCATAAAAAGTGAAAAACAAATAGTCATATGGTAGTCTATGGTGAAAAGCCATACTTTCTTGGGTTCTTTTTCAGTTTAAAGTGAAATCCTCAAAATTCAACTATACATTGACCATGGCACACACACACACATGATTCTTTTTATCAGTGGCAATTATTCGCAAATTCTGTGAAATGTAGAATTGTTTTCAAATCGTTCAACATCATTTTCAGCTCCCCACTTTAATTTACAATCTTTTCCCAAATCAAAGCAGCTGTCTGGCCTCAAACATGTTATGTCATTAATATTTTCTAGACTTGATGCACTAGTTTTGTTCAAACTTTCTTATTTAATCGTGTCAGTTGAGATTCGTTTACTGATCAAGATCAACAAAAAACTGTGGAAAGATTGCTGCTGCGCCCAATGCGATTACTATTGATGTACAGTCGACAATATCAACCCCTCTGCAACAAAACAGTTTTTTGTTATGATTAAAAGTTCATGTGATAATTTCTCCTTTGATCAGCTTTCATAACTGTTGCTCAAATCTGCTGATACGATAATGATAATTTTCTGTTTTCCACTTCAACAAAACTGCTCACTACTGTACATTCACAAGGCACACACAGGTTGTGTTTTACATTTTGCTATAAAAGATGAACTGGATTTAACTGACAAATAATAAAGTATCATCTGTGCAGCAGGACTGCTTTGCGGTTGTGATGTGATTTTCCAACCGTGGTATATGTTACATCTGACCCGCATATGTCAATAAAAGCCCCTGGCAGTTGGTGAAAGTCTTCCCATCAACTTTTACTCATCTTTCATCTGTTTGAACGTCCTCCACCCAGGGTCTACTTTTGCTCGATGCCTTCTTACTTTTGCTCCCCAAGATGTTCTGATAATTTCCTGCAAAAATAGAATTTCAGTTTATTCTACAGAGCAAAAAATCCAATAGCCAACTCCTCAATTGAATTGTGTTTTAGCAGAGTGGAGAACAATAAACAGAGAAGAGGGCTCAGTTCCAGACGTTCCCCATGATATTATTGTTCAAAAGACATCTGATATGATTACAGGAAGCAATAGATGATAATTACATCAGAACATGACTTCTCCTCTGTGAACACTTACATTCATCTGGGTTATGCATTGGACCAAAGCTGAAATATGGCAATGCCTGAGCTGACATGACCTGCTGGTCCAGGCAGCTGGGCCCCAAACTGGTTTTGCAGGCACAGTGCCACAAAGCGGAGTCCACCATATTTATTCTGCAGGAAAGTGCAGCATGACCACGGCGATGATAAACAAAACCCTCAGTCAGGACAGTGAGACAAGTTTTTCCAGCTCCGATGTTTTCAACAGTTAATGCATTTTTGTCAGTTGCACAGTGGAACGCAAAGATCAATATTAATACATTTTAAGGTAATAGTCCTCCTTAACATTGAGCATCTGCTGGCTATTATTTAGAAATCCAGACACAAAATGAATGCGGATGCATTACCTATAGAGCATATTGAGTGACTTTTCAGCAGCTAGGGGGAGGTTAGATGACAAAATTATCTTTTTTGCAAAAAGAAACATTTGCACATACCTCATTGTAGTGCAGGTGTTGAGAGCAGACATGGTGAAGTGAGGATTGCTCTGCACAAACCTTTTAAAGCCACGGCCAGCTCTACTCTGAGCCTGTGACCTCCACGGCACAACTAAATGTGGAGCAAGACACTGGAGATTTTTATCTGACAATTCAAGGCAATAACCCAGCTAAAACTTATATAACTTTGCTTTTCAGTGTCATGCTAACATTATTTCAGAATTGTGTGTCCATGGAATTTGCACAAGATTACGCTTTTCATTTGGCAACACCTACAGCAGTTACATAAGTGATGTTGCATGTTTTAACCCCCTTACTGATGTTAAGTCATTAAAGTTGTGAATTTCCCAAACATTTTTTTTGTTATTCATCACTCCGTTTTCATTCATACAAACGATATTCCGGTTCTTGAACACACTCTTATGACTATCAATCTCAGTTTTGTGATAAACTGCTTATCAACAATAGCAGTGCACCACAGCAAGCAATACTAATACTAACAACAGATCCACAAAGTCGGTGATGCAATTCAGTGAACAAAGCTTTAATCAAAGCCAGATTATTTCTGAAGCCCAGTATCTCATAAAATATCCCAAAGGGCCATCCGGCACCACAGCGGCAGACAGTCTCTCACCTCAATTTATAACTTTCTCAAGAATCATCGAAAAATGTTCGTGACTCCACATCAAATGATGATGACCAAGTAGCCTCACAAGCAGTAGCTACACATTGCCACTCAATTGTCAATCCCTCAAATGCTGAAACATCCCACACTTTGTGAGCAGGCACCATGTGAGGACACAGCATAACACATAAGAGGCAAAAGCAAAAGTTGGAGCAATAATTCTCAACTTAGCCCGGCCCTGCTGCTGGGTGAGGAAGGAGTGGTGGTGAGGGCCGTGCAATGAGACATGGCCATTTTTACAAGGCAAGACAATGCAAAAGAAAAATAACAAAACCAGCTAACTTTGATGGCCCTTGAATATATTGGGCACTCTGCCTTGGCTGTGTGTGTGTGTGTGTGTGCGCGCGCGCGCCTGCAGCAGCGGGTGGGGGGCAGAAGGGTTAAGTAGGATAGAAGGCACCCATACTTCAGATTGGCAGCAAGCTGCTGCAAGGATAATCTAATCAGAGGATCCAATTCAATTAGCCAGGGGTCTTTTGGGCCACCGAGCCCGGCAGCCGGTGGCAGGACTGCGACAGAGGGGGGCTGCTGCCTCCACGTCCGACACCCCGACGCAGGCTAGCCTCAGCCAGGGCCCTGACCGCTGCACATGAATGCAGATGAAATTTGAAATATGAAAATCTACAATAATTTATGGAAGTTGTCAGGAACACAGAGCCAAGCTAGCACTGAGTGGGAGGAGGGGGGCAGGAGGGGTGTTATTTGTTCTGTTTGGGGAAAATGGAGTCAGAGCTGCAGCCTCTGTGTGAATGGTTCTTGCATATTATGCCGAGCTAAATACTGCTGACCTCCAGGAAAATGTGTTTCAGAGCGTTGATGACATTAATCAAATTTCGCTCTTTTCCCAAACAAGGTATTAAGTCAAATTAAGATCTTTCATAAGAATGCTCTGTTTATTTCAAGATGACCACTGTCGTAGATTATTTATAATGTGTTTGTCTAGACAAATAATCACAACACAGCTTGTGTCCACAATTGTGAAGAAGCCTCTGTGCCAACAAGGTCCATCGTCTTGATTGTGTCTGGAAGATGTGACTGGTGTGAGCAGTGAGTGTCTCTGTGTGCAGCCAAAGCAGCAGCGACAGCGAAAACAACAACAAAAGCAAAACGTATTCTCATATTTTACCAGCTGTTGTTTTCAAGTTTTGGCGGAGAGTAAAATCACAGAAAACTGAAGATGCCATGATCCACTTTCTCATGTTTCAACTGCACTGTTCATCAATTTCACCATTTATATAGAATTAGTACTTATTTGGTACATGTATTATTGTTATTGTTCTTGTTATCATCAGTTTTATTCAATTTTAGTTTCACTCCTACAATTGCTGCATATGAGAGTGTCTCTATACATTTTTTGGTATCATCATGTTGTAATTTAAAAGGAGTCGGAGTTTTGCTATTTTTCTATGAAGATGTTGTGCATAGATTTGATATTGGAACACTTTGATGGGTCCTGTGACAAGTAATGACAAACAGCACAAAATTCTACAACTACAATTCATGAACAATTATATTGTTGTCTGATGAATAGATAAGATGTTTCTGCTTTTAGTAGAGACACATTATTTATTATGGTTTTTGCTGCAGTGAAGAATCTTCACCCAACAGGCTGTTTATTCTATAAGTTTGAAGGTAATTGGAAGCTCCTATTCTGACTTGGACTTTGGCGATGGGATGATTTGCTTGTGTGTGACACAGAATAAACACTCAAATAAATGTATCCTGATGATGTGTCCACATTCAAATCATCAGTTTCCACGTATGTTTCAGAGACTATGAGGATCAAACAACATGCACATGTATTTGTGGAGATGCTCAACATACTTGTCCTTTACCTCGGCTTTAATTGGAGGTGATGTGCACCTCTTTTAGAGAAGAGAACTGACTGATGAGTGGTGGGTTGGGAGTGAAAGGGTGAGATAAAAGATGGAGACAGAAGAGAGAGAGAAAGAGAGAGAGAGAGACAGTAGGAGATAGAAGAGATAGAGAGGAAGGGATAGACAGAGAGAGAGCGAGAGCGGCTCTTAGACAGATTATTGGTCATTAGATGCTGCCTCGCACCGAAGCATTATGTCAAGAAGAATCCTTTTTCATTTGCACAAATTTGCCTGGAATTTTTCTTATTTAGCCCGGCCTCCATAATCAAAGCTGGAAATGAGATTAGCCCCCGATTATTGTCTAGCTTGTGTGCCAACATTACCCCGTGTGGCCGAAGCCGTTGGTTTAGGGTTTGTGGAGGCCTCTCGCTAACCTCTGCCCACGAGCAACAGCTGCAAAACCAGATACTTCAACAGTGGCTAATAGCACAGAACAATCACCATTTTCCATCTTCTGTTCTGTTTCTCACAATTATGTTATATATTATTATCACCAGCACCAGTTTAGGAGATTGAAGATCTGAACCTGTCCATATTTAGTATATTTCTTTATTAAGAATGATATTTTTATGACCACATCCAATACATAATCTCACATTTTTCATTTGGCTAACACTGTGGTACTAGTTTGTTTGTATGTTTCTTTGTTTTTTATGATGGCAATATGGAATTTAGATTTTCCATTTTGAAGGTAATCCAACATTATGCACTCTTGTTTTTTACATTTCCGTTGATTACCGAATTTTTAGAAATGAAGTTATAAACATTAACCAATATTTTAGCTTGTAAGAGAGTTGGATCAGCATAGTAATGTTGTGTGTTACCATGTCACATTGTTTTGGTCTGTAATGATTTTGGCACTAATTGTGTGGAAAAGTGGATTTATTCCTGGGGACTGAACAATATCAATAGGAGCCTACTTCGCATGTAAAGTAGAAATCATATTTATTCAAAACTATAATTGAAAAAACAACAGTATTGACAATAAGAAGAAAAAAAAAACGATTATGCTAGTATTAGTTACAATCATCATCTTCCTCTTCTTCTTCTTTTTCTTCTTCATCTACATCAACACACAAATGACTATCTCTCCCCAATGATTGTCAGTGAGGCTTTTGGTGTTGCTCTCACTCCATTTCAGGCCACATTTCACTTCGGCATCAATTGAAGGTTACACGTTGTGATTTTTGTTGATGTGGAGATTCTAAACGTCTCTCAACACCATATATGGTCATATTTAGCTTTCACTTACAATCCAGCAGCATCTACAGCATCTCTCAACAGGGCCAAACATCTGAGTGTGCCCAATCATCACCGCAGTCATCTGGGTGTCATTTTGCCCATATTGTCATTATCATGGATGATGACTCCAGATGAACACGTGGAGTGGTTGCTCATTGTTTAGAGCCAATTAAGATGCCAATTAAAACGTAAGATGAAATATGCTTATGGGAACGTCATGAAAGCAACTCTGCACAAAACATTAACGGAGACACGTTTGTTTGCAATGTTTTCATTGACCCATTGAAATTAAGTTTGGCTCTCAAGCAATAAGTTGTTTGTTTGTGGTTACACAGTTTTGGGTTCATTAGTGAATAAATAATGAAGTGACGCTAAGTATCTACACAGCAATGATATATACTATAAGCAGTGATGAGAAGAAATATTGGATTCCTACTTGTGTACATTTCGGCTATGAATTGAGCGGTTTGAGAATCACCACTGGAGCCATTTTGCTACTCTATGTACCACTGTACTACTCTACTCTACTTCTAGTTTAAGACCTACTATTCAAATCTTGTGCTATACACATGGGTCAGGATTGGATGTTACCTCAGATTTCAAGTGTCAACCAGTCATCATCTCTGATAAGACCCTCTGGCCCTCAACCCTAAAATGATGTGCTGCCCCATATTCAGTCGCCCATGACTGATAAATCAGATTTGATCTTAAGATTATCTCCTTCTTTCTTGTTGTATCATTACATTACATTTTGATTGTCTCACTTATGCATTGAGAGAGGTTTAATGATCATTTACATAATATATACCTGTTTTTCTGTTCCGTTTTTTTGTAGTGAGCAAGACATGTATCAATCAAATCAATATGGACACAATCATAACATTCATTGATTGTTATGAAAAGATTATGGTATTCATTAATGAGCACATTCATCTTTGAGTGTGCTTCTCTATCTAATATCAGCATGGAGCGTAATCTGCATATTTCCTTTTACATCAGGATTATCCAATCATTTTTCCAAATAACCTCAGAAATCATTCATAGGAAATATTGCACTTTTGGCACAAACTTCAACCAGTTATTTTCTTAAACAGCATTGTAAAACATGTTCATAGCAAAGGAGGGAAAATAAATGTGACGGCACTCAATTGCAGTTAGCTGCATAGTATACATTTATGTCAAGGTGATTAGATCCCAAACGTATAGATACAATTGGTTCATTCCAGTTGTGGTCATTTTCTTTTACCAGTGAGTACAATGGTGCCTCACTTAGGGTGCATCTCACACCTTATCCAGCTGTATGTGGAACCATGCATGGACCCAGATATCTTTAACATTGTACATCTTTGCATATAAGATATTGTTGATTTTTTAGAGTATGTATGACATCTGGCAACAGGCGCTTGTATGCCTAGAACCTGCAGTGGAGGGAGGATCCCTCCACCATCACTCATGGTGTCATCCTGCCAACTCCAACCAGGAAGATCTGCAGGGCACCTTGTAGCAGTGCTGGAGTGACTGAAAGCTTCCTTGGTATGAGCAGATTACTGCCTAATTGTGCTTTTCAGAGCTGCTGTGCTCTGGGGGTTACAACAGGGCTGCATGTGGTCTGAGGCCACAGCGGCGGATGCAGCATCGATGGAACCCAGCCAAGCAGGGTCACCATGATCTGCTGAGGCAAAGGTCACTGCAGTTCTGCATGTGGAGGCTTGTTGACAGGCACCACAGAGACGCATGTGTACGGTCGTGGCTTGTATGCTTGGCACATACAGAGGTTGACAAGCAAAGAGGAACGGCTCTCCAGAAGTTGTCTTTTCTCCTCATGCGTCATTTTTTGTGTATAACGGTGTGAATAGCAGCCTGCAGATCTCATTTCCAGTTGGCGTGGTCCTCCTCCCATCCTCCTCCTTCCCATTACACATCCTGAAAGTGGATGATCCATCTCTTGCTCTCTCCCTCTCTCCTTGCATGCGTGCTTCTTGCTCTCTCTCTCTCTCTCTCTGTCTCTCTCTCTCCATCCCCTCCGTCCCTGCATCCTTTCTTCCGCCGACCCTCCTCAACCCCCAAAAGCACTCCACCAGCCAACCCCTGCTATTTTCACCCCACACACATCCGTCGCTGCACTTATCCAGCCTCAGACGGCTGCTGGCTCGATAGCTAAATGGATTATCCAACAACAGAGCACCTCTCCTTCTCTCTTCTTTCTCTGCCTTTCTCTGTCTCACTCTCCACGCACTCCTCTGGTCGCGGGTCCTCGGAGGCGCGGGGGGCCCTATTGAGCGGGGCCCGGACTCTCCACTAGCCCGGCTCTTTATTGAGGCATCTATGGGGCTTTATGCTGCCAGCACTCGGCCTTGCCCTCGCCATCATCAATCATCCTCGGCTCCAGGGCTGCTATCGCTGCGCAGACAGGCGGCCAATCACGGCACAGCCATCCAGGAAGCTCTATGGTGGATGGAGACAGAGAGGAGGCGAGAGAGAGAAAGAGAGGGAGGGAGGGAGGGAGAGGAAGAGCGAGCGGGAGAGAGAGAGAGAGAATGAGAGAAAAATAGAGAATCACTGTGTTCATGTTGCGGGCAGGTCCAGTCTGATTTGATTGATATCTAGAATGGAAAGAAATATTGAAATTAACAAAGACCAGACTGAAATGGATTAAAACTCCACTGTGGAGCGCTGTGAAACCACTTATATTTCAAATAGTATGAATATCCACGACCTTCTGGCACACGTTCTCAAAATACGTTTGAAAGAATCTCAACACAGCTACGTATTAATGTGCAAACAGGGCAACACAAATACAGACAACGTTTGAAGACGAGAGGTGAATTGGGCGGGTGAGGCTCTATTCTGTGTGCACCAGCAGTGTGTGGAATTCTTACCCTAGGCTTAACTTTTTTAATAATGATTTTTTTTTCTTTTTTTCTTTTCTTTTTTTGTGCCATCTCTCCATACAGCCCTGAGCTCTCATCTTGCTCCAGGAGGAATAGGCGGAATCTGATTATAGAGCTATTTTACAGCAGACGCCGGGGCGCAATAAAGGGAGAGAGCACGGAAACGAGACTCGGCCCATCAATTAGATCTCTATTAGCAGCCAATGCAGACCTCACCTCAGGAAACTCCAGGGCCCTGAAATTAAACAATTCTTCAAGCCCGACAAGCCAGTCAGTTCTCCCATATTATGAGGCGGGGAGACGTGTCGGGGAGCAGGAGCAACCGTGACACAATCAATGGTGTCGAAATCATAGATAATAACAAAACTGGCCCTCCCTCTGCTCACGGACAGAAAGTACAAGAATCAAAAATCTCCACATGTGCGACAGACATGTTCTTGTACAATTCAACAATTCCATCACCACTGAGTTCTGGCAGACCAAACCTGTACGCTGAGTGAACCAATCCCATATTTGATAAGACCGATGTGGTATTAACGTTAATACAGAATAACAAGAACAAGTGTAAAAAAAAAAAGGTCAACCAATGGCAAACTACCATTTTTAAAAAAAAAAGATACACAGTAGCCGATGCATATTGTGATATGGAAGTTGTATTCCCGTTGTCATGAGCTAGCTTGTTGTAGAATTACCTTTCCAGTGTCAGTCATCTCCAACTGTTGACCTGATGACCTGAGAGGCGGGGCAAAATGTCAATATAGGATAATTAGGAACTGCAACAATGCTCTTTAAAAGGGGGATAGTAATGGGTTTATGAACATGAATTCATTATTGGGTTTTGAGGATTGGAAGTCTTGCTTTCAATGTAACTCTGGAAAGAGTGCCTTGTAGCTATGTCTTGACTATCCATCTACTAGAAACCCTCTTTTCTGGAGGTATAGATAAAGCCTTTTATGGTACCTCGCAGGGGTCTGTCATAATTGTTGGATTATTTGGTTTGTTACACTCACTGATGCAGTAGGAGAAGCCAAAATGACTGAAATGAGTGACTATTGAGTAGTTCAGAGAGCTGTCACAGTGAGTAGGTCAGACACGCCTGATTCTTTTCCCCACAGGAGCAGAGCAGTAATAGTGCCTCTAGGCTTCGATTATTAGTGCTTTGCTTTTGTTTTGCACTATGCACATTTTCAGAAATTCACATGTAAAGTCGAGACACGCGTCACAATAATGTTTTTTTTATTATTGCATTGCGCATAACCACGTTTCTAATTCTCCAACGAGATGTGTTTGGGCATGATCCGGTGCAACACCGTGAACCTCCTCACAATCGTCGCCTGTAGTCTTTCAATCCTGTGGCATGCATTTCTCTATTTGCTCAATCAAAGGATGCCCATTTATCATCGAGAGGGACAGCTTCGTATTTTCTACCTAGCCTACACGCTCTCAGGACCAAATTCAGCATTTTTATGGAAAACTGCAGTCATTTTGATTGATGAAATCCAAAGATGTCCACAACAATCCAGGGGATCTCCAACTGTGGCGCACCGGCGGGGTGCTCCAGTGTTTTCATTGTTACTGCGCAAGAAAAGAGCGCGTCCAGGGGGAAGAAGAAAAAACATCACGATTCTCAGTTCAAAAGGGCCAGAAAAGCAACGTTTCTTTACAGGCAGTGGGAAAGTGCAAGGAAACCTTTTCCACTTGAAGAAAACAATACTTACTTGGCTTTTCCACTTTGCGCTTTCAGCCACATAAACCCGGAGTGAACAGCGCAGAATAATGAATCGATTATTTTGAGACTATTTGCGTTTTTTCTTTCTTTTTCCTTTTTTTTTCTCCAGGTTCCATGCCAACCGAATGACCGATGGAAATGATGGAAAACAACCAGAAACTGACTCATACAATTCAAACTTATAGTGAAAATAAAATCCTCGCTACTTATGGGGGGTACGTACTCATTGTCTCGTTTGCGGTGATTTATGGTTTCACAATAAATGTCACCTGTCTGGGTCTAATTGGCACCTTCTGTTATTAATACCAGGAGTGCGGCTCTCCCGGGACCCTCGGAAATAAACGTATATTACTTAATTCGCCATCACCAAATGGGGAGTTTCAATAAATCTCCGCTTTAACGGCGTTTCCCCAGCAATCCTCCTCCGGGCTACTGGAGGCCGTGTCAAGATTGGGATTGTGCGCCGGCGCTTAGGACCAGCTGCTCCCAGGACAGACAAGCCCTTGTCAATTAGGCGGTGACAAGCAGGTCCTCCGGCAGCCTGCGGGCGCTCCACCAGCCTGCAGTGTACAGTCCCGGCAATTAGTATCAATTTCTGTCGGGACCTCCTCGGAGCGCACATACACAGGGCCGATAAATGGCCCAGCCTGGCTCCAAATAACACCGAGTGCCACAGAAAGATGCGGCGTGATGGGCCAGTGTTACACGCAGGCTGCTCTATCGGGAAAAGGACATCGCTTGATAGCCAGGTTCGATAGAGAAAGGATGACAAACAAAACATAAAAAAGTTGAACAAACACCGCGTTAATTGGAGTTATTACACGGCTTGGGTTGGGTGAATGCTGGATTCTGATTGGCCGTTTTTGGTCACGTGAGTGGTCATTATTTTCGGATAATGACCACTCCACTATCAATAACCTGACGGCACTATTTTCTTGCGCAGAAGAACGTAGCCTACACTATTGTAGAAAGTGTAAGAGAAATGAAAGCAGCCTTGTTATGAACTATTCCTATCAACTGTGTTATTCACTAATGTTTTAAGATGTGCAATAAGATGGATAACGTCCTTGTCGTCGGTCATTATCTCTTACATATTCATGCGCAAAATCTAGTTCGCAGCGGCAACCCCAATTGCGCGTCATCAGCGCAGGAGGGATCGCCTGTAAAATAGGGTTTTGGGACAATTTGAGATAGAATCACATTTCCTGAATTAAACTATCAACGTCGCTACTTTTCAAGCACTTTCATGCATTTTGATTTGAAACCACAAAAACAGGGAGGCAGCCAAATCACCAGAGTTTGGGGTGTATGAGAGAGTAAATAAATGTCAGGCCAGCTCTGTCACAACACTGACAGCCCACGGAGGGGTTGCTCACCAAGACCCTTTGTAAACGGTGTCACCGCCAGCAGCTGCTGGTGGCATTCCTGGGCGTTGGACGTTGCCCTTTGGCCTCTGGGTGGGGGGTGGACTCCGGACAGGGCGGTCTAACCATCTCCACAGTACTGTGATAGCTCGGGTCAGCGGGGCCAAGTTTCCAGCAGGATGGGCAAAGTCAGGGAACAAAACCCCAAAGCGCACCAGGCCATTGGAGCCATTAGTAAGAGAGTTTGTTTAACTAATTAGCAAGCTGGGCAGCCAGAGGGAGGCTTGTATGGCTAACACAGGAGTCCTATGTGGCAAGGTGTGGACATGTCATCCCACACTCTCTCTTCAACGCCCATGATACACACAGAAAAACACACAATATCTACTACAGACCACATGCTGTCGCTGACTATAATGTATGGAATATTGCCGTGAGGAGGGGTCTTGCTCTGAGGAGCCACTGAATGTCAGCAGTAAATAATAGAAGATACCCATCATGTCGGCTGTAGTGAGCTGGTGCCACTGGGACTGTGGGAACAATAGGGTCTTAGTTTGGAGGAATACAGTTTTGCTGGGTTCAGCATACACGATTGGGACGGGGCAGGACACACCGAAGTTCAAGAACAGTGCAAACAGCACATGCCAACAAAGGGAGAAACAGAGCATTCAGCTGCGGTAGAGCGAAGGAGCGGGGGGGAGGCGCTGAGGTCCGGCGTTAAATATGGGAAAGTTTGGGGAAGGAGGTCAGCGGGTCAAGAAAAGTCAACAAGAGAGCAGTCTTGATGACAGAAGGAATTTAATATCAAAAATACATAAATCTTCAAGTGAGGGCAGGCGTAGAATGGACTCAATAGAGGCGAGTGTTAGAGTCAACACAGATTTGTTGTTGGGAATGAAATGAATCGGGCCAAGTTGTTAACATTTAACACAAAACCTTGGCACTAGAATAGAAATGGAGTAGAATAGAGCAGGGGCAGTCCTGACATGCCCAAAGACAGCTCCTCTTCTCTTTTTAGACAGAGGCCCCATGCTGCGGTCCTTTCACTTCTTCGTCAGTGCATATACGCACATACAATACTTTTTCTGGATTATTGTTTTTGAGTGAATGTGTTTGTTTAATATCTGCTCGGACTTACAGGCCTAAAACAGATTCACAAATCGAACCAGGGTCTTGACCTGATTAAGACATCAAGGGAAGTGTGCGTACCACGTGACTGCTCTGGGAAACGCCCACCACCGCGTTGTTTACCCGCCAGATTATTAAGGCCTCACTGCATTGCCGTCTCTCACCTGTTCCCTCGGCGAGATGAAATTTTGTGCGGGTGGAAATTGGGCCGGTGTTTGTCTCCAGACGCCCTCTGACTGCCGCGCCACACGGGATGCAGCGCTGAGAACTCTGTCTGACCTTCGCCCTCACCCCTGCAAAGCCCCACAAGTTCCTCTGCAGTCGCAAACAACTCTGAATTCCATAATTCTTCATGAAAAGGCACTATTAGGGGAAAATCCTTCCATTTTGACAATTTAATAGTGCAAACTAATCATCTGGTTGACACGGGCCATTCATCTGGGCGCAGGCAGACAAAGCACAAGGCCTTTTCCATAGGTTCGTCTGGATCCTGCAGTCAGCGTCTCTATTTTGAGATCAAGTACACAATAAAAGCATTGTGACTGCTTAATGGCTATGTTTGTGAAGCCACCCCAAACCCAGTGCATTAAATGCATTTTTCTGAAGGAATGAAAAACAGACTTGGGGAAAAAGACTCCTCTATGTGGGAGCAACGGCACAAAACTTTGTTGGTGTGCAATCAAAACACGAAACAAAGAGAAAAGCCTCGCTGCATAGAGCCGGACGCCACAAAATTGCTTGAACCCCTCAAGTTATGAATTCGTTTGTGAATCAATTTAGCGGTTCCAGGCATTTTCCAAACATCCTCTTGCGGGAGTAACAAGACAGGGAAATTGATCCGCTGAGATCTCACCTCTCGGTGGTCCTCAATAAAAGAGGCATCAGCCTCTTCCGACGACTGTATAATTTTTAATATATATGCAATAAATGTTCAATTTGTTTCCAGAAATGACGGGAAGTAATAACGTCAAATTCTAAAGCCATCCATTACAGCCAAACGATGCTCATGCATAGGCGCTCTAACGCGCCGGGCTTTGATTAATTCACGTTTTGATTGTGTTTGATAAAGCAATAACGTTACAGCTCGGCGTGAGCTTGACTTTGGACCAGTCGGACAATTTCGCCCGCTGAAAAGTAGATATGGTGGTGGCCGATTTTTTATTTTTTTTATGTATTTTTTCTTCTGAAGGCATATCAATATTTCATTTACTTTTTGATGTCATTCCTGTGGGCGCGACGCCGGTAGTGGGGAGAAGCATAAATAATAAAATAATATAATAATCCAGCGGGGTGATCATATGGAACCAACCCGAATCGAGTTATTACACAACAGTAGATATTTACAATAAAACCACATATGCATTCCCCCCAAAAAAGGCTTACAACATCCACTTCCTTCTTTGCTGTTTTAAAATGTGCAGCCTACGCAGTAATGCTATTTACTATTTGTAAAATTAAGTTGCCAACCAATTAACTCTGTCCATAAGCGAATATCGTGAATAGCAAAATATATTCTAATAGTTAGTTTTTTCATAAGGGTGGAGATTGGCGTGAGGATCTTTGTGCTCGGTGTTAAAAAAAATTAAAAAGTGATAATGTGTATTTTCATGTAGTACCGAGCACTGAGCAAACGCAGTTCCTGCATGTTGAGATGAAGTATTGGATATAAGAAACATGAAGTTTATGGCTCGGCTGATATGGTAGCGCCTGCACAGAGGGTGGACCACATCTAGTCCAGCACAGCAGCGCCGCAGAGCCGCATCACTGCGGACACACACACACACACACACACACACACACACAACGCGCAGTCAGTTAAGTTTTCGCTTCTCTCCCAAAGCGTTTGATTGATTCACTCCCATTCAAATCACAGCCCGCAAAGAGTGGAGGGACGTGACCGATGACATCATGGGCCCCGCACAACGCCCAGACCATTTGTGGGGACAATCCTGATGCCATCACTTCCACTATTTGACTCCTTTCAGCCCACAAACAAACATTGTTTTACTTCTTAAAGGGAAAAATCCACTTTCGTGTCGGGGTGTTTGGATTGGGACGAGCTGGGTGGACTCAATACACATATTTACTGGTCAAATTAAATAAAGTAAAAATCTGCCTCGTGTTGCGAGCCATTGTACACAACTATATCTCCCGGACACGCCCAAGTCACATCCATGCTTCAGTTTATCACCCTCTCACCTCCAAATCAGAGCCATCACCAGATTTGGGCACGTCCATATTTGCACGGTGATATTTGGACAACACACATGTTGTGAGGCCCGAGCCGCGGCACAGAGGGTGATGGGTAAACCTCGAAAGTAGATGTCAAATAGAAAAATAGGCATCAAGGCTACATGGGAGTCCCCCAGAAACCGTGCGCGGTAATGCACGAAGTTTAATCTCAAACAAGCAAAAATCTGCGGCCTAAAATAGAATGATGGAATGAGCGGGGCTCCATCAGAGATGTGCGAAAGGGGAATAGAGCTGATATGACGACTGTAATTCAGCTGCGTCGCTTTGCTGAAACATATTTGCTCCCCACCAGTTGAAACGCCGATGACAGACGGTAAAGAAATCTCAACAATATTTTCAAACAAATCACCCGCCCCCCTCTTATTATTACCAAGCGAGTATTGTACAATTATCGAGAAATGTTATTGATGTTTCAAGAGCAGTTTCAAGAGCAGTGCGTTATTTGGTAATTTGCTCATGCGATTGCATGTTTAAAGTTTGGGTCAGAAGCATCCTTGTGTATTTCTGTGTGAAATGTGTCTGTGATCTGACCAACAATCGGGATTTTGTTGACGTGCAGCGCTCATTACTCACTTGAGGGTTCTCAGTGAGGTAAGAACGCCTTTTTTATCAAACAAAAAAGAGATAAAGGGGCAAAAAGAATTGTTGACAACTTGCTTTATTGTTTCTTTAACCAGACCGGAGAAAATTCACCGTGTCACCCCTTTTCCTCTCATCTAATGTCTCTTTTCTTTTCGTCTTTCTCCCTTGTCCCTGTTTGTTTTTGGACACAGATAATATTCCACTTTCCCCTTTATATTCCACTCCTTCCTTTACATTTCAGAACTAAACTGCAGGACCGTCAGTGGAATGAGAGGCAATATCATGAAAACAGAACGCAGTTATTTTGTTTTGATGTTGACTGTAAATCATAGAACAACTCGTTAGTTTTAGCGACACCTGCTATCCTCACCTTTTAATTCTTATAAAATAACGATGACAATGACACCAATATACTTACGATGGTATAGCAAAACTCTTTGTTGTTATTATGATAGTGACAATAATAACGACATTAAAGTCAAATATTTCTTCATTGTTTCATTAGAATTTGGCCGTCAACATGTTGCTATACTGATGATAGAAGCGGGAGAAATGAGGGGAAATTCTTCACACCGTAAATATTTTGCCAAGAAATGTAAATAGTATGTGTGTACATTCCGGAATTCTGTACATTGTAGATATTTTGTAGATAAATGTAGATGTGAGTGTCGAATCCGACAGGGAAGAGCGCACATGCACCAAAAATGTTGTGTTTTGGATCGAATGCAAGAGGACCTCATGAGACATAACTTGGCAATGAGCAGCAAAGGGTCCGTAAAGGAATATCACAGAATCATGATTTTGCGACCATTTTCCGTGTGATAAAGTCACGCTTAAGGACGAATAATACATGACATCGTGTGTACAGAATACGCAGGATAAAGTCAATTTATGCATGTGAAATGTCTCTTGGGAGCACGGACTTCTCAAAGCCTGGACGAATTAAAACAGGAGCCAAAATGTTCTCATTTAAACTCTCCACTTAAGCTCTCTGGTGACCGATAACGGTCCGAGAGCGGCTGACGCTCAAAAATCAACAAGCGCTCACAGCAATATTAAACTGTCTCAAAGAATCTCTACACTCAACGCAAAAACGAGGACAACAAATAAAATCGCAACAAGGTTTTATCGTCCGGCGGTCAACAAAGATCTTTTATAGGGAAAACGCATGCAAGGCAGGATGCAGCAGTACTACTTACTCGGTGCTGTGTCTCAACCTCCGCAGTTTAATTACGAGCCTAATTTCCAGTTGCAGATCGTGTCAAAAATCTGCGACTTTTGTGGCGGGATTCGCTTTAACAAGTGGAAACATAGTGTCCTCCTTCACCATTTTATACATGATGAGCCGTCAGTAATGGGATTATTAAACAAAAACGTTTCAGGCGCTGGCGTTAACCTTTTTTAATGCCTAATTAGGTTTTGCAAAGAAATAATTAGATTCTACTGTGCTTACATTGCCTATATCTTCAAATGCCTTCTGCAGCAAACAACCACTCTGGTGACACTGCGCCAATAATCTGCGGATATATTCTTTGCAATGCAGCAGCGGTCAGATGTTATATTTAAAAACTTGTATAGTACCAAATAAGGTGCACTAAAGCTGAAATTATTTACCGACGTAGGCGAGTGTGACTGTCAGGGCGATCGTGTGGTCACGTACGCCACCTAGCGACGTACAAGTGAAGTGATGTTTCGGCTCTTTGAGTACAGTACATGTTTATGAGAACCAGGGGAGATTTTTCTCAAAAGAAAAGGCTGTTGTTGATATCGGCAACTACACAACAAAAACGCAAGCATTCTACATAATATGAGAGGAATTCTATTGAACAAGGAAAGAATGCGCACCTCAGTAAGTTATGTGCGAGAGTCGGGACTGCGTCGTGATAC
>OMPJ01000182.1:27706-135152 GCA_900312935.1 Carapus acus
CAATGTGGGCGTCACACACACACACACACACACACACACACACACACACATACACACACACACACATACACACATACATATTCTTTCTAGATTGTTAGTTTTGTGGCACTTGTTAGTTTTGTGGCACCGTAAATTGAGTTTGCGTAGTGGCTTAAGCGCCGTCTTCTTCCTCTTCTTCTTCTACGTTTTTTTTTAATACTGCCATGAGACCCACCCACTACCTTTGCGATCGACTGGTATTTCGCGATTGACACAGTGAGCTCCCCTGCTGCAGCGCAAATCGAGACAAAGTATACAGATGTAACCGATGGGTCGCAGTAATGCACCTAAAACAGACAATCGCTTTAAATTAAGCGCGCAGAAGAAGAAGTTTCTCACGCTGTATTGCGCATGCACCAAAGCGTAGTATTTCCATTGGCTGTCAGTTTCCGGTGAGCCGGAGCCTACGAGGAAGTGTTCGACCCATCGAGTCATTCCCTGAAAACCACAGCGTGTTTTAACTCTGGTCTGTTTACAATATCCATTCATTTCATTGTGCCTACTGAATGGTATTAATGTGTCCTTTTATCCCGGAAGCAACTGTATTTGTCTGAGAGGTTATAGTAATAATATGTAATGTTACAATTCAT
The DNA here is from genome assembly GCA_900312935.1 of Carapus acus. Lineage (NCBI taxonomy): Eukaryota > Metazoa > Chordata > Actinopteri > Ophidiiformes > Carapidae > Carapus > Carapus acus. The sequence goes on from OMPJ01000182.1 coordinate 28,336, forward strand.
GTCTTTTGAATGCTATGCCGTTAGCGAGCTGGGCTAGCTGCCATGCTAGCAGTGATGATGGGACGGTAGTCAGAATATTCTAGACACGTATGTGGGCCAATGTTGACTGGCGTGGCGTCAGCATCTCTTAACTCGCCGAATTCAGCTAAGCGATCTTAACGGGATCAACGGTCCTTTTCCTCTCAGTATAAACAATTCTTGCCCATAGTGTGATCCTTCGTCTCTCTAAGTTATTCACCGCAGTGCAGCGCATTCATTTTCATTGAGGAGCCACCTGAAGAACTCCATGTTAATAATTGCTTATTTTCAAAAGCCAAAGTGCAATAGTTATGTAGAGTGTTCATTCATAACGGGTGTACAACTGAGAGTGTACGTACTGACAGACGGCGCTGTGTCCCGCAACTGGAGACGCTGCAATTGTAGTCATCCCACATTTTTGTTAATCGCACACGTGTAAGTAGTCTACGTTGTTGGTGGAATTGCACCTAATTCTGTTCCCATCATGTGACATCTACCATAGAGTGGACCACTTATTCAAAGATGCCTGACAACCAGCCAAGCCCACCTCCCTCTGCAGGGCCTGCGGTATGTATCTGGTTGTACCATGTCTGTAATCTACCCTCATCATGTCTCTCTTGAAATTTGGCTGACTTTTTAAAGTAACCATTCAGTGACTGTGATGATTTCTGTCAATGCTCTGATATGTTGTCAAATATGTAGAGGAGTGATGTACCATTGTCGTATGAATGGACATGCGGTGAGCTTTTGGACCCTAAAGCCATTGATGCCACTATCATGTCCTCCCACTATCGTGAAGACATAGTTGATACAGAATATGTTCTTTAGACATGCTTTGTACCTGTTGTTGTGTTTTGTAATCTTCAGTGTTGGTCATTGGAAATGATCTCATTTACAGCAATTTCTGTTGAGCAACAAACTGGAAACTGCCATGTGGTTATCACGGCTGTTTACCGTTTACTGCTCCATAATGTTCATCTTACCAATTTTGGGGTGAGTGTGCGCTCAGTTTTTTATCAACCTTGCCAAAGTGTAACAATGTCAAAACTGAACAAGTTTCTAACATCCCTCCCACAATGTCCAGTGTGATGAAACTCATCACATTTTGACCATTTGTGTTCTTCAGCCCTTACGCAGCTTCCAACTTCTACCAGCGAGCTTTGTTAGCCAATGCCCTCACCAGTGCCCTTCGCTTGCATCAGAGGCTGCCACGTTTCCAGCTGAGCAGAGCGTTTCTAGCTCAGGCATTGCAAGAGGACAGCTGCCATTACCTGCTCTACTCACTCATCTTGGTCAATTCCTACCCCATCACAAGTATCCTGTTACCTCACAATGGAGGAAAATAGACCACAGGAGAACCAATAACTTCTGTGTCAATAACTTCTGAATGCCATATAAAATGCCCCTTTGGACTGTATGAAATGTAGTGTAAATTTAATTCAGACTCAAGATTGTTTTGGAAATATAATCTGTCGTTTGTACCTTGAATAATAATTGTGGAGCGTATTTAGATTTTTGTTGGTGTCAGTGACATATAGCACAAATCGTCGCCATGAAATGAGGCTGACAAATCACCCAATTTTGATTGTATTTCAAACCAATTTTTGTATCGTTAATCCTAATTTTTTCAAACACGAGTTTTGTTCTCATATATACTGTATGGTGGTGAGGTAACATCAGAAATGTCTAGTCACTCAATGGGGTGAAAATGTTAAACATTAATCTGCACGCCATCAACTAGAATTGAAAACACTTAGATATTCCCACACTACATGAATATTTTCACATTGTGATTAATACCTTAACAGCTGTCTCCAGTGAGTATCTTTCCAGTCTTCCTCTTCTCTTTGCTCCATGCAACCACCTACACAAAGAAAGTCCTTGATGTAAGTACAAAACCATCAGTCACTCTGTAAGTCAGTGCTGTTCGTCTTACTCGTGTGACCTCAGTGCAATTTCATGTCAAGGTGAGAAATAGCCCCCAGCTGAATGGTGTTTACATTACACTGGTCAACTCAATTTATTATATAAGGATTTTTTTATCTGATTTAGGACAATTTTAATGTGCTGAATCTGAAAATCACATTGGTTTTGCTCAATTAGGTCAACTCTCAGTGGTGCAAAATGGTCCTGATTCAGTTGAAAAAACATATACAACTTAAAATCTTTTTAATGGTTCTCAGAGTTATCAATCATTTTATTTTATTTAAAACAATCCAGTGAAAGCTGTGAAATAATAATTTGATATGTAATCCTTGCCCATGGACTTGTTGGATACCCTGTTTAACAAGGGAAGTGTTTTTACTGGAACTGATCTTTGGAGTAGAACTGTGATGTATGATTTTTTTGGTGTCTTTATATGTTTTTGTTTGTTTTTTAGTCGATGGGTCCCAACAGCTTACTGTTCATCAGAAACTTCCTGGACAAACTGACATCCAATCAGCAGAACATCCTGAAATTCATAGCCTGCAATGAGATCTTCCTAATGCCTGCCACAGTGTTTATGCTATTTAGGTACGTTGAAATCCATCATGCAAATACTAACTGAGTGTTGTTGATTGGCAAGACTGCTGTTTTTCTTGTTAAGAGTTGGTACTGTTTAAGTTGAAATATGTTTTGATAATATTTACATTTGAGTCAGACAGTGAAAACTGCTTGCAGCTGCACCTTGTCTGTTTAACGTAGAATCATAATGCGTTAATTTTTTGACAAAGCAAAGAGGTATAGCGGTAATCTGGTTGTGATGTACCATAACAGTTTGGTATTGGACCAAAAACCAAGACATGAATTGAATACAGATCAATTGTCAGATATTTTGTTGACAGTCTGTATGAATTATATGAAATCCGCGTGACTTTTTCTTTTAATTGTACAGTATTTTACATCCTATAGTATGACAAGGCAGTATCGTTCTCCACCAGCTCATCTCATTTGTCTTTTTCACAGTGGCCAGGGAAGCTTACTGCTGCCATTCATTTACTACCGATTCCTTTCGCTGCGCTACACATCGAGAAGAAACCCATACTGTCGGTGAGATGCAAAGTGACACATGTACAGTCCTAAGCCATATCTGAAATTGAGCTGAAATGAGCTGACGGCTCTGAGTTTGGTACTTGGTAATTCATCTTAGCCAAGACATGACGAGCTTCAATTTATAAGATAAATGTGTCATTCTATTTATGCCAGAAAGTTATGAATACTAAATGGTGATATTTTTGCACCCCATGTGCAGCACTTTGTTCACAGAGCTCAGAATCCTCCTGGAGCATGTCATCATGAAGCCAGCATGTCCTGTCTTCTTTAGGAGGATGTGTCTCAGCAGCATCGCCTTCATCAGCCGCCTTGCCCCAACAGGGGTGTGATCATACAGCCATGTGTAAATTATTGTTATTTTGACAACCATGAAGGATACGACACAAAGATGAATGAGCAGAGAAATATATCAACGGGAAGAAACATTCAGAATGTTATCCATACACTCTGTGCTTTTGCTTCTGTGTATTTGATTACAGTTGAAGATCAGCTTGTAATGCACTGAACTCTTTGTGGTCCTAGTCAATATTTTCCTTCCATCTTTTGCTGGATATGTTCTCTTTCTTAAAATCAGTTCCAGCGGAGTAGATACCAGCTCTCTTCCTCTTCTACCAACTGTTGATCTTTCCTCTGTGTCCTTATTTATTCATAGAAAAAAAACTAACAGAATAACTGTGTAAAATAATTTTTTAAATGAATTTCTTCAAAATAAGGTTCACTTTTTATTTAATAGTAAAGCAATTTTTGATTTGTCTTAGACTTATGAACACAATTAACAGATAGAAACAAGCTAAATGTATGTGAGCATGATGACAGAGATTACATTTAATTGGCAAACCGTATTTTACTGAAAATTTTAAACAAAGTGGTTCATTGCAATGGGATGTTTGAAGTCAGTTGCACAATGCGTGTCACTCAATAAGCAGAAAATATACCTCTTTGTTAAGTCTGCATTTTTGCCTTTATTGTCCTAAAAGCTGTTTGAACTTGCATAGTTTGTGGCTTTTGTACTCTCCAGGATTTTGCATGTTCTGTTTTTTCCTCCACAATACATGTTATTATCCGGCTATGGAAAAGTAGTTTTTTTTTTATGATAAAGACTAAAGTTATCATCCGTTCTTCCGAAATACTACACAACAGTTGATTTCAATGAATGGTAATCATAAAGTCACAATGATAGTTTTTGTTGAAAATAAAAGTTTGACATTAGAAATGCACAAAATGCTAGTTTACTTAGGATAAGCGACAAATAAGTTAAGATAATAAATCTGTATGAAATTCTGACACTGATTTTGTTACTGTGTACAATCGCCTCAAGTTTTTATATTCAAAAGTGTGCCGCTGCAAAAAACAAATGTACTTTAAGCCACATGCAGAATGTAAGGGTAAAAGTCCAATGTAACCGGGCTAATTTCATTTTATTTAATAATCTTTCTGTCTTTATATTAGTTAGACATTCGTTGTTGCAGTCTATTTGCTCAGACGTTCTCGCTCACGGAATATGGTTTGTTGATTTTGTGTGGCCAATCAGCAGACACCTTCAGAGGATGTGAGACTCTTTTGTCCAATGGGGTCTGAGGTTGCTGCACGATCTGGCGTTGCTATAAGCAACAGTCACTCTGTGTATGGCGTCTGGATGCTCTCATGAACTGCAATTCTTCAAATTCTTCTTTTCCGTTTGTAAACATCTTAATTGTGTTCACCTTACCTCGATTTTATCGAATTGACTCGGTACTGTCAACGACGAAATAGTATGTTTAGTGTGCGAGAAAACGACGGTCCTTCGTAGCTTGTGGGGAAAGATAACCTACGGATAACTCCAGCTAATCTTGTTGGAATAGATTAACCCAGTGTTAATGTACATTTTTCTGTGGAGATAGCATCGCTGAAGTTCTCCAATCGAATCAACCGCGTGGTTGTCACGATACGTCTTTTGTTTCCAACACGGATCACCACCTCACAGGATGGAGATTCACCTTAATCGCGTCGATTATACGCAGGTAACATACAGTACGTTTGCGAGGTACCGGTAGACTGTTTCTCATCTCGAGTTTGTGTTGTTCTCCCGTCATCACTGACATTTAAATGGATGGACAGGTTTTCCAGGATGTTGATGTTTTGTAGTCACTAAAGGACACTGATGTCTGGTTGCGTACAGGTTGGTGTCACATCGCAGAAAACAATGAGACTGCTTCCACAACTTGGGAAGAAAGCCACTCAAAAGGTATTCATTTCTCTGGGTTAGTTCTAGACATTTATATCCGTTATTTCACGGGTAAATATGTCCGATCTGAGGCACAGGTAATTCCCTTTTACAGGACATTTTGTTGCCTTTTTTCAGGTTGCCATTGCTGATCATGATGGTGTGCTGACTTGTTTTGGGATGAAGAAAGGAGAGGCACTGGTAGGTGCCTCACTGGTTTTCAGATTGTTTTACATTGTGTCTTCTCTGCGATATAGCAGTTAATAGACGTCATCGTAATGTACTTAATTTCTGTTTCCAGCCTGTGTTCAAAACCCTTCCTGGCCCGAAGATAGTTCGAATGGATCTCGGAGGGGCTGCGGGAAGTCCACAGGAGAAGATCTTTGTGTGTGCTGGTTCTCAGGTTCGAGGAGTGACCAAAAAAGGAAAACAGTTTCTCACTTTTGAGGCCAACCTTACCAAGAGCATTAATGCCATGTGCGTACCATCTTACCTGATTTCCCACAAAATGTTTGGAATTTGTTATTACTTTGAGAATACCAAATTCTAAGCATGCAAGTGAATTTGCTTCCAAACAGATACACTGAAAAGAGATCATGTTTGTGACACATGCATGCATGTTTGTATTTACTTTCTTTACAGGCATGTCTCAGGCTCTGACCTTTTTGTATGTGCAAGTTACATCTACAATCATTACTGTGACTGCAAAGACCAGCACTACTACCTCTCTGGAGATAAAATCAACGACATCACATGCTTGAACTTCGAAAAAAAGAGTCAGCTTGTCCCAGTCCTTGCATGCCAGGACCGTGTCCTCAGAGTCTTGGAGGTGATGCCAACATAGGTTGTTAGACGTGTTATTCACATTTCAAGAGGGGAACTTCTTACTTTGTAACAAATGGATTGATGTATTCTTCATCTGGATTTTTAATGTTAAGGGTTCCAATCTTCTCTATGAGATTGAAATCCCAGGACCGCCATCTGTTTTGGAGCAGTACGGCAAAGACGGAGGTAAGGAAACTCTTTCTTATGCTTTCTTTCCTTGAGATGGTGCAGACGTTACCTTTAATTCTTGAACTTGCTTTGCTTTGTGTCAATTCAACTGCGGGCTTGTTCTGAATAAATCTGTCCTCATCTGTGATGGGCACAGAGAGGGAAATTTCAACGAAGGATCTGACTGTGGACTGTATTATAGTGTTCACCTGGTGGATGTTCTCTAAACTATGGCATACTAGTGCTGTTGTATGCTTGGGTATACAGTTGATCAATTCCAAAAATGTGAGTCAGTGTCAACAATGTGAGTCTCACAGCAACAATTTTTGTCTCTCATGCCATTTACCAGTTGAGTCAGAGCATTGACAAAAAAACACATCTACCGGTACTCTTAAAACATGACCTTTGACAGTTGTAGACGCTGAACTGCTTAATATTGAGTGTAAGTGAGGTGATGACTGAATGCTCTGCAGGTGATGAAGTCCTCTACGGAACTGCTGATGGCAAAATAGGATTGGTTCAGATTGGTGAGGACTCAGCTGTGACCAAATGGGAAATTGACAACGATAAGAAGAAAGGAGGTATGATGTTGAACTTACTGGTGTTGAACTGATTGTAATTAATGCCCCAAAGTTGTTAATCTAGAATTTAAACTTGAATGTCACTGTGCTGAATGCTGAATCTTAGATTTCTTACCTTAAATCACATCTCATACTCAGTTCTGTGTGTTACAAGGTATCCTTTGTATCGACACCTATGACATCATCGGGGATGGTGTTGCCGACGTTCTGGTTGGTAGGGATGATGGCACGGTGGAGGTCCATGGCTTTGACAGTGCCGGCGAGCCCACGTTGCGTTTTGAGCATGTGAGTATGTCACTGCGTGTCACTGATTGATGGACACCCAAAGTCGTTTCTTCTTGATAACATTAAACAAGCATCACTAATTTGAGCATCTTGTAGTTAATTGCCAACATTTCATCTCCTTCATGGTTAAGGTGTTATCTGAGAGTGTGACATCCATCCAAGGTGGCTGTGTTGGGAAGGACTCTTATGATGAGGTCTTAACTGCCACCTATACAGGTAATAAAAGAAAGCTTTAGAATTATACCACAAGAAATGTCTACACTACACGTATGAAAAAAATGCCAATACTGATTTTCAAAGTGATATTTTAAAAATGTGTCTTATATGTGAATGTGCATTTGTGCATCTGTATTCAGGTTGGGTAACTGGTTTGACCACTGAGCCGCAGAGGGCAGAAATTGGTCCTGGGGATGAGGTCAAGATAAGCAAGGAGGCCCAGTCCAAAATAGAAGCGCTTAGGTACCAAATAGAAAGTCCTGGAAAACATCAACAACGATTCCAGAAGCAATTGCAGCAGGATAGGAAATGTATCAGTGAAACAAAACAATTTTCTTCTGCAGTCATTTTATGCGATCTGTTCTGATCTGTTCTGCTCTGTTCTCAGGGCAGAGCTGGATCAGCTGCAAGTCAAAGTCTTACAGGGTCGTGAGCAGTACCAGCAGACGTCACAGTCGAGCACAGCAGTGTCTGCAGTCCCTGTCTTCAGTGTCAATGACAAGTTCACCCTGTGCCAGGATGATGCCAGCTACAGCCTCACCCTGGAGGTGCAAACAGCCATCGATAATCTGCTGCTCCAGGTTTGGTTATTTGCTCACAACATGTCATTCTAACCATAGCCTGATATCAAAAAAACAACAAAATTCTTACTTCTCTCGTTTGTTTTCAGCAGTGTTTTACTCGAAACAGTCCTGTGTGTTTGTGAGACTTGTGATTTTGATTATGCTGTCAAATTTGAAATGGTGCTTGCTAATGTGCTACTCTTACTGTAAATGTAACTCTACAATTTGTGTCATACAATGTGTTTCCTATAGAGTGATGTACCCATTGACTTGCTGGATGTGGATAAGAACTCAGCTGTTGTCAGCTTCAGTGAATGCGATTCAGAGGTGTGTGATGTCAAGTCTTCTTACATTGCACAAACAAGCAGATGAACTTTCTTCTGAGGCTTTGCTCTCCTTCACTGTATCCAGCAGAATGGGAACTTCCTATTGGCCACTTACAGATGTCAGGCAAATACTACCAGACTGGAGCTCAAGGTAATGCATGTGTCACCATAGTCATACGATGATATTAATGTAGACCTATTATGTCGTTAATCAAAATGAATCACAATGTGAATTACCACGTCTTGGTTTGTTTTTGTTGTTTTGTGTTCCATGTTTGATGTCTTGTCAATGAATCTAATCAAAGTTAATGAATAATTGCAACAGTAACGTACCATTTGTGGTAACCATGACTCTGTTGCACTAATGTCAGGTGAGATCTATTGAGGGACAGTATGGCACCCTGCAGGCCTACATCACTCCAAGACTGCAACCCAAAACATGTCAGGTTCGCCAGTACCAGATTAAACCACTATCCCTGCATCAGCGGACACACAACATAGACCAAGACAGGTAATGAGGACGTTTCATATGTTAAATGAAATCACGAGCTAAAAGAAAATGGAGTTATATACATGAGGGACGATCAACAAATCATGTTTAATCTGTGACGGTAATCTGTCATTCAATTTGTAATCATCTATATCAGCAAATAGAGGAAAGAAAAATCACGTTACACCAACACATCCTTATCCATCTTGCTCGTATAACATGGTTCAATCTATTCTCCTTTTGTCTCTTCTCTCTCGCACTCTGCCTGTCGCATAGGCCGATGAACAGACTGAGTCTCGTTGGACAGTTCAGTTTTGCAGAAATCCACTCCTGGGTAGTTTTCTGTTTGCCAGAAGTGCCTGAAAAGACACCAGCAGGAGAAAACATCACATTCTATTTCAACAACACTTTCCTCGGCACACAGCTTGAGGCAGCCTACTGGTAAACGCAAAACACATCAGATTGTTACATGAAATGTTATTCTGTCACGTTAAAAACTTTGTGTTGGCTCTTTGGAATTTTAGATGGTTTTCTCACTCATCAATTAATTATGAAGCGTGTTCTCCCCGTTTTGTTCTGTCAGCAAAGGAGAGGGACATTTCAAATCTGACAACATCTCCACCATCTCCATATTGAGCGATGTTCTCTCTAAAGAAGCTACAAAGAGGAAAATCAATTTGAACATCTCATATGGTGGGTCAAGCTATTCATCAGTGTGTTATTCATCATTGTTGCTCCCTGAATTTGCTCACTAATTACACACAGTATGAATTCACTATTGTGATATTGTTTGTGTTCCTCCAGAGATCAGTGATGATTCTGTGAGTCACACACTGAAGATGATCCATCCAAAGCTGGAATACCAGCTATTGTTGGCCAAAAAAGTTCAGCTTGTGGATGCACTGAAAGTATGTATATAGGTTTTCAGACCAACTAATTTGAAGTAAATCGAATTTCTTCAAGAGCAGCCTTGTTCCTGTTTCACATTTTCAGTGCGGCAGAATAAATGCATCATAAGTAGTCCAGAGACAATATGTGTGTTAGCAGGTTCATGGCTGTGATCGATTTCACAATATCTCTTGGCAATGCTTTAAGGCTTTGTGGGAAATATGTGAAGTAATTCACACCAAAATCCTGTGATGTCTTTCTAGGAACTCCAGGTTCATGAGGGAAATGCAGATTTCCTCATCCCAGAGTATCGTAACATTTTGGATGAGTCTGCACATCTTCTTGAGGAGTACAAGAAGCAGCCTGCACACTTAGAGAGACTTTACGGTAGGATATTTCACTTTCTACACAAAAAATGTATAATTTGATGTTTGATTGTATTAGAAATGGAATCCGCAGCAACACTGAATCTCAAGTTTTGTTATTATCTCGTATTTGCATATATTGTATATCTTAGTCGTGTTATCCTATTTATATTTATTTATTTCATTCAAAAACAAAAAGGGTATTATGTGTAACAGAAAATAAGACAAATATATCATTGTTTGCTCCCCTGCCCAGCTATTTGTATCAAGAGGTACAGAGTGATGACACTTTTTTTGTATTCCTATTCCAACAGGCATGATCACGGATCTCTTCATTGACAAATTCAAGTTCAAAGGCCAGAATGTCAAAACCAAGGTTTCCTCACTACTGGAGATTTTGGATAACTATGACTTGAATTCTCTGCTTGATTTTTTCAGTGAGGCTTAATGCTGTGACATCAAATGGGAAATATGTGTCGCTGTTGCATTGTAAATAACACATTTTAACATCAGATAATGTGTGTGACACTATCTCGTTGCCCCCTTAGAATTTACAGGCTGCGGGCCTGACAAGTGTGTATCATAGAGTCGTATACTTGAAACATGTTCTAAACATATAAGTACAATGTAATACCAAGCATACACATATCCATCCATTCTCATCTGAGGTTGGGTCACTTTTCTCTGCCAGAGGTACAAAGGTGGTTTTCATGACAGTAGCTCCAGTCTTTACTGCCAGAGTTTGGTCCTTTTGCTTGAACTGCCGTCCATGTGACACACCCGAATTATTTGTCGTCCTGCACTTGGTGGGCTCACTGGAGGACTCTCCAGCCATGTTGACATTTTTGAGCAGGCCCTGTCAGTCACTTTGGTGCATCCAGCAACTCTTAATGTAAAACCACCATGCAGATCCAGCTGAGGATATGATCCTATTAGGATCAATTACACGTTATCCTATCCAATGGAAAGTAATATAACCTAACTGTCTTTCAGAGTCCAACCAACCAATATAATGATAAAGAGATTGCTGTACAAATATATGCCAAAGAATCTATGTTTTGTTTATTGCCTCACTGCTATTCATACGTTTGGACCAGGCGAAAGGAGTAGCATTTAATTTCAATGTACAACTGTAGAGAGTGTTAGTTTCAAATTGTTACCCTTGTGGTCTTATTTATTTGGAATTAAATGATCAGTTTCATTTTCCATTTCTGTATCATTCTTTGTGCTGCTGGGGCTTTAAATTTCCTAGATCGCTATGTCAATAGATCAATAAAATACCTGGCAACCCTACCTAAAAGGTCCTTTCTCACCTACATGCTGAAGAGCACTACCTCCTCTATTTTGTAAAGAGCCTTGAGATTACTTTTGTATGATCTGGGGCTATACTAAATAAATTGAGTTGACTTGACCTACTCCATTTCCTTGAGTGTCTATGGTTGCATCACATGCTTTTCCTTTCAACGTATCACTCCAGGCTATTATTACTGGCCTCATCTGCTGCACCTACATTACATAGAAATAAGACCAATACAGCCAGGATCGATACAAGCCATCTCCTTTCTTGGACGGTATACACCCATCTGTGTTCCCCTGTAGACAAAAAGTCAAACCTGCTTTGAATTTGCAATCAGATATTTTGTCCCTTTTCGCTCGCCGTGTGCGTTTGTGCGTCATCGTCTCGGTGGCCTGTGATTGGCCAATTTCAATCGTCGCGGGCTACTTCAATTGCGAAAACTCCCTGGTAATGAATGTTTGTAAAAGGGCAGGGTTAGCATCGGTGTTTAGCAGCGGGCCGCCTTAAAGACTCACTATGGCCAGTTAAAATAGATTTTTACAACATTTTTAAGCTTACTTATCAGCGGCTTCTCTCACAGCTGTTGCTGTGCTTTGTGTGCTACAGGCGTCTTTAGTCTTTTTGTTTTCATTGTGTCGACGGTTATCCCGTCGACGGGGTCATTCAGGTAGGAATACTTATTTGAATGACTGTAAAACGATAAAACTTTGCTTTTTTATAATCTGCCAAAGACTTTGCCAGTGCCGTGCTTGAAAGACAATACATTTTACCGTCTGTTACAAGGAAACATGTCTGGGAGCAACACGGTGCGTGAAAGCGCGGCTACAGAACACAGCGACCAGGAAAACATGCTGTCCAGGCTGAGGGGCTCGCTAAAACCTCGAGCCTCTGGAGCCGAGAACCAGGAGAACCTTCCTCCCAAAGCAAGCAACAGAACCGTGCTGGGTGCTTTGCAGAACAGTAAGGTCCAGAATCAGCGGTTTACAAAGCAGGTACGTTTGGTAGAACACTGCCACAGCAGCAACCGAGAGTTAGCCAGCTAGCTCAACTGTTCACAGTTGTTGGCGCTTCAAAGCTGTTAGACAATCAATGTGCAATTTTCGACGCAAGTGAATACCACAGAAAAATCAAGTCTCTATGCCACTTTTAATTTAATTTTAGTGTTACTTTCTATCAACAAAAGGTCAACACTTTGTGCATGATGCTTGTCGACCGCCATTGTCTAAAGAGGGTAACGTCACTCTTCGTTCGTCATTCTGTGATATGTACCCCTCATTTTCAGGAGTCCTCCTCACTGCCGTTAGCCTGTAAAAATGCAGACCACAACAAAAACTCTTATGATAAGCCGGCCTCCAAGCAGCCCGCGTTCCAGGTCCATGTGGACGAGCCCGATGGAGCGTGCGGCAAGAAACGGCAAGTAACAGAAGTCCCTAAAGTCAAGTCTGCAGAAGAACCCTCTCCCTTGGCCATCGACAATGCGGTGGCAAGGCTCAGACAACCTCTGGCAACCATCGCTGTTCATTCAGCAATGGATGTCAGTTTTGGTAAGTTGTGCAAAAAGCCTCCATCATCTGCAAACCCCATGCTGTACAACTCCTGTCTTCCCCGGCACAATCAATTGACTTCTTACAGATTCCCCCATGGACATGTCTCTGATTGAGGGAGAGGAGAAGCCAGTTGATGTGAATGAGGTCCCCGACTATGCTGATGAAATTCACACCTACCTAAGGGAAATGGAGGTGAAACATCTGGATGTGCAACCTAAACGCTTCCAGCTCCATTTGACCTCGACTCATTTGCATTGAGTTGTGCAGTATTTAAAGTTTTCTTTCACCCTTGGTTGCAGGTAAAGACCAGGCCTAAATCTGGCTACATGAAGAAACAACCTGACATCACCAACAGCATGCGCGCCATTTTGGTGGACTGGCTGGTGGAGGTTGGAGAGGAGTACAAGCTCCAGAATGAGACCCTTTACCTCGCCGTGAACTACATCGATCGCTTTTTATCATCCATGTCTGTAATGAGAGGAAAGCTTCAATTGGTTGGAACTGCAGCAATGTTGCTCGCTTCGTATGTATCTCCCGAGAATGATTGATCATCAAATGCAAACTGGCTCTTTAAGATGGTGTTTGTCCTACAGGAAATTTGAGGAGATCTATCCCCCAGAGGTGGCCGAATTCGTTTACATCACAGACGACACTTACACCAAGACACAAGTGTTAAGAATGGAACACCAGATCCTCAAAGTCCTCTCCTTTGATCTGGCTGCACCAACTATCAACCAGTTCCTCACACAGTACTTCCTTCGCCAGTCAGTCAACAAACGGGCAGAAAATCTAGCAATGGTGAGTAGCCCCAAAGTGGACACCAAGGTTCATTTGAAAGTATTTTATATTCCAATGCGGCGTCAGTGTCTCCATACCCAACAAACCATCTGATCTTTTGTGCAGTATCTCGGTGAGCTCAGCTTGGTTGATTCAGATCCTTTCCTGAAGTATCTACCATCGCAGACGGCTGCTGCAGCCTTCATCATCGCAAACTACACAACCAGTGGTAACCTATGGGTATGTAGCCAAGTCGTGTAAACGGCTAGCCTTGCAGCTGTTGTGGTACATTTTTCTGTACCCATATTGTTGAAAATAATTGGATTGCATGACCTGTGCGCTACAGCCCAAAACTCTGTCAGAGATGACCGGTTACTCCCTTGAGGACCTACTGCCGTGCGTTGAGGATCTGCACCGGACTTATCTTAATGCACATCAACATGCTCAGCAGTCCGTCAAAGAGAAATACAAAGGCTCAAAGTAAGTGAACTCTTTAAGAGGTCGGCCATTGTCATTCAAACTGCTGCTCGTTGTCGGCGTCGTTAAAGGGCCATTTGGCAGTAATGACCCATCCCATGCCATCCATTATACACACTTGTAACATGAAGCAATATTTGAGTGTCCTTACTTTCATTCCAGGTACTTGGCGGCGTCCTTGATTGATGCACCAGCAAAGCTGCCAGTTAATTGATTTGTATTCCCCCCTCCCAACTTTTTTGTGTCTTTTTTTTTTTTTTACCTTCAATGAGTCATGCATGACTAAGTTAAGTCTGCTCTTCTTAGAGTAGCGCTAGAAGTTAGTAAAGTTTTAAAGATTTTTATATGCAAACCGGAAATACACTCTATACAGCAAACCTTACAAGTGGGCAAATCAAACCGTTCTGGTGGTTTGACTTTAGAAATGGGTCATGCTGTGCAAGTCTTAACTTAACATTTTGGAGCCTGCATCCCACAGTCATTCATTCACATCAAGACTTGCAAATGCAAACATTTGCTGTAAATGCAAAATCATTGTTCTTGACATTTACATGTTCACATTTTTCAGTGTATCCTTGAAAGCCTTTGACTTCATTGGATGTGCATTAAACATATTAGTCATTGCATGGCCTCATTCAGTTGTTTTAAAGCTAAGGGCTTGCTCAGACCTGAACTGCACTGTAAAATAATGCTCTTGTAAATAAAGCTCATTTAAGTAAAATCCCTGCATGACATATTGTGCTCATGGGGGCAGCAGAGGGCCATCTTGGAGAGCTGTTGAACTCCTCAATGCTGTACTGACTGTTGGAGGAATATATCTAGCATCAGATATTTGCTCCCTAAATGTGTCTGAAGCAAGTGATTGAGATGCTTCAGTGGTGACAAGTACTGTTTGTGTTGGTCAACTATCTCACTTCAGTCTGGTTCTCAGAGTTGTAAAGTCAACATTCCCTAAACATGGTTTGGAAACGACATTAGACATGAGTGAAATTTGGAATGGCCCTTAAATGACTGGGCACAGTCTGACCATGAGTTTAGGCAGCCGACCTTAACATGTAGTTGCAGCTGATTGGCTGCTAATGGCCCGTCTTGTAATGTGCATTTGTTTTCAGTTTCCATCCCCCCGCCCCACTTTCAAATCAGAGACGGATGTAGCCAATGGTGTTGAGAGCCTCTCTTGCTTCCCCCCTCATGATAAATTGGAAGGCAGGCTTTGTACAAGCTGCCTGACAGGATGCACAGTGTTTCATCTGAGGAAGGGAATGATTTCCACTATGTCTGCTTTGCTCCATGAACGTAACCCTGTTCTGGAACATTGAGAGATGGAGGCAAATGCGGGAATCCATTACTTAACATAACAGGTTGGATTTCTTTTTAGAACACTTGCTCCTTGGGCTGTGGAACCCCTTTCGAACATCTGGTTTTTGGAATCTTTTCTCTGATTGACGAGGCAGACACCAGGCAGCAGCCTAAACTGATGCCTGCCCCGAGGAATTTTCTGGTGTCGTCCACCTCTCTGCCCTTGGCTCTGGGCTGGGGATGGAACCTGTGCCTGTACGCTGGGATGCTCCTCACACTCTTCCTGCTCTTGCTGTTGCTTGTCTGGATGCTTCTGAAGCAACTAAGGAACTCGGTTGGGAAATCCATCCTACAGCCGGTGCGCTCTTTCAGACAGCCGCACGTTGATCACAGCTGTCGCCTCATCTAGAGAAAGATGGACCGATACCCTGTGGGACCGACAGAGGAGGCGATCTGATCAGGCATTGAAGATTTATGTAAGAGACAATTACCAAACTTCACTAGTCTTATGGCGTAGCAAGGTCTTTAGCTGTGAATGCTCCACTTTCACTTTCATGCTTGATAAAAGCTATGGTATTGTTACATGAAGCAAATGGACTTTGGAAATTCTACGAATAGGTGCAGCATGTTTTTTTTCAGATAAATGACATAATAGTAGTTGGTGGTAACTCGATCATCACTTGGGATCTTCACAAAAGAAATAAAAACTGTCCAATTTTAGCCAAAAGAGTAATGCAACGATATTCAAGAGATGATAAACTATCCAAACCCAAAACCTTATTGGCTCAATCAATCGGTGCAAAATTCGCCTATTGCACAGTTGAGGCAAATGAAAAGCAGGCATGGCTGTGTAATTTGGTTTGTGTACTCCAGAGTGCATGTCAAGAGATAAACTAAATGATACTGTTACAGAGAGGAGCAATAGAAATAGAAGTAGCTGCTTTATAAACTGTTGTTTGGGGATATTTACACTGGATTTCCTGCAATGAATTTAAGATATTTGAAATCCTTCAAAAGATAATTTGAGAGGTGTGGTACATCCTCCCCGACTCTTGTCTGCTGTCCCCCCAGGCCATACAAGATGGTAGCAGCCGTGGCTCTGTTTGATTGAGGAGTCTTGAGAGTGATCGATACCCCTTTAGCCTCAAGGAGAGTGTGTTAATTACACCTCCAGAGTTAATTTCTTTATAACAATAACACACACAAATCACAACAGCAAAGGTTACCGGTTATTAACTATGACGCTACAGTGTTGTTCACTGCAGCCGAGGGGCAGGAATGGTGAAGCATTTCCACAAACAAAATGAAATGGATTAATCCACAACCTCCTCAAGTGTCGATAAATCAATATTGCATATGCTCAAAGTTAATTCTGGAAATGTCGGTGTATTCTTTAGTAAACCAGCCAGCCCTAGTGTAATTTCAGGGCAGAGTTGCACACAATGCTCCAGCCTACCTCTTGTTCTTGTCAGCCTCACCAGGGAGAAAAGAAATGAGCACCAACAGCACGTGTGGATCCAGTTCTTTTCCTGCAGTTGGTTCTTTACATTCAGTACCAAGACGTTCACGATTGTTGAACCGGTCAGTAGAGAATTCTGTGACAAATGCTTTTTGCACCACTTTGTGCAATGAGGTTGAGACTTGATCCAACATGGACATCTCATGCATTTGCAGGTAGTTTGTGTACAGTTCTAAAAGTAAAACAATCGGAAGAAATAAATCCTCACAAGAGGTTTTGAGAATAATGTTGGATTCAACATCCTTAAACAAGATTCTTTCCAAGTTGACTCTGCAGATAGAAGGGTTAGACAGTTGCCAGATAAATGGGAGTTATGATAATCCTCCCTCAAGTTGGTTCAACCATGCCCCTCATGACATTCAGATGCCGTATCATCAGAAGCACTTTTGAGGTATGTTACTATCCACCAAAACAACAAAGTGTGGTGATATTGTCTGACTTATTTATGTGATGCTCTGTGTCCAACAAGTCTGCACCTACAACTTTTGTTTACTGGCAGAGAGCCTTCTTATCTTTCAATTCAACACATTTTCATTGGCCTTGATTCATTTACCGGTACACTAATGTAAACTGAATGTATTTGCTCTACCTCTATTTCACATTAATCTCACCACGTAGTGGTAGCAAAAATACTTCCACCCAGTTATCATCCGGAAAATTATCATCAACCACTCACAATTTTGAAACATGCTATAATAAGAGGTGGAGTATGGATACTGTGTTGTGTCTGTAAACTACTGTGGAATATGTCGTGTCATTCAGGTTTTTCAACTCACAACTGTGTCACTCCTTGTCAAATTGAATTGATTTTCGCTTATCAGACCATTGTCACAATACCTGACATTGCCATGATCATCACATGACATCGTGATCTAACAAGTGACATTGCTCAACAAGTGTGACAACATTCAGCCTCTAGTCTCACATTCCCACATTAGCCTGCACGTTTTGTAAAGCTACATATACTGAATGATTTTTGGGACTGTTTGCAAAATGTGTAATTTTATCGTAATCTACTATTTCTGTAGCCAAGACTCCTGCATTATCATACCAACTGCCCCATGTGGAGAGGTGGATTGCCCAATGAATTGATCAGTGATTGTAGAGCAGGCTGTGAAATGACTGGTTGTAGTTCATTGTGTGCCAATCAATAACTGACAAATTGTGTCAGTCACAGCTTGTAGTACTGTATAATACACAACTCAAGCTGAAAATGTGGGGCTGAGCTGAACTGAGAGTGACAGGCGGCGAGTGTTTGTGCACTGCTTTCAAGGCACTTGGCAGCCAAAGATCCAAATATACTCTAAGTGCATTCATGATAGTAAAACTGTTCCTAGAATGTGCCTCAAATGCCAAATGCTCATGTTGGAGTTGCTTTTATACTGTCAGACCATATGAAATTAAGAATAATTTGAATGACAGATGGTGTCAATACTTCTGTACGGCGTCCTAAAATGATTGTTTTCACAACACGCTTTTCACATACACACCACAGCATCAGTGAAGTAGCCGAGTATACTCTGTATGTAGGGTGTGATTTTTTTCCCAACACATCAAGGTGTAGAGTATGAAAAGGGGCTGCCACTACTAATGTGTAAGTAGTAACATATTTCAATTCAGCCCGTAATGCATTTGATTTCCAAAAAATTGCAATGAGAGCATCTACTATTGTGTCCCGTCTTTGTGCCCGCGGTACCACAGTGTGTGCACCTACTGGATCTGAAATCTATATTTTTAAAGAACACATCATTATTGGATTTATTGGATTGATTTGTAAACTATATTTTTGAAGTAGACAAAAAGTCGGTCAATATTGCACTCGTTTTGAAAAAGAATGTGCAAAAGCTCATAATTTTTTTTCTTTTTGTGGTCATTTGAGTACCAATCTGTCACAATCAAATATAAAATAAAACATTTGTTTTCCCATTGATCACCGCAAACATTTATTTTTCATCCAATCCATAGTCTCACTGATGTATATGTCAGGGGCGTGAACATTTTGCATCTCGCTGACTGATGACAAATTCCAGTGGAAAAGCAGGAGGTGAGGCAGGGAGAACTTCAGCCTCGTGAATGGGGAGGTGCCAAATGACATGTTCATTTTGACCAATGTATACTCAAATGTAATCATAAATCCCAAATAACCATTTCATTTTCATTTTGTGTATTTTTCTGTCCATTATGCCGCCTCCCCTCACTGCACATCACTGGTAAAATAATTGCTATAACCCTAAAATCACTAAAATCAGAAAAAATATGTTTTTGATACCTCTGAAAATCAGCACTTTATCCATTTTTGAACACGCCACCCATCTGAGATTTGAGAGCCCCTTGATAATGAATATGGAGATACAAACCATGATCACTGTTCACAGGCCTGACGAGCATTGCGTGCTGGGAGAGACAGTCTGCTCAATTATGTAAAGGAAATCTGGTGATGACTCTGTTATTTCCTGCTGGTGCCGCGGTTTGTGATTTGCGAGATGGAACAGTGAGCATCCGTAACCAGATCACCAATGAGACGCTGTTCACACTCTCATCCTGACACAAGTGCTCACTTTAATTAAGGTTTGCGTGGAGTGAGACGCTGGTGACAGTGTGTTTGCAGTCTGCAATTTGTCCCTGTGAAGCAAGTTAACGTCGCATGTCGTGCAGGGGAAACACCGGCTAATTAAAAAGACATATTCCTGATTGTAAGTTGATTGCATCAAATCTAAAAACGTCACTCAAGTTGATTAATAGCACGTAGGAACTTGTATTGTGGTGTCAGTGATGTTCTTGACTGGCTTATGATGGAACAATTAAATTGTCCCCCGATTTCCTTTGCAGAATTCCTCAGGCTAAACTCGCATGAAATATCATCGAGCAGTCATTTACATGACGTGCAAATACCGGAATAAATCACACAGTTATTTTATGTCCTGAACAAAATTGCGTCTTTGCACCACACTGATAATGTCATCATGTTGTCTGTCACTTCTTCACTTTTTTTTTTTTTTAAATGTATGGCATGATTGAGTAAGGTAGCGAGGTAACTGTTGTGGGGTTTCTCAAGGACACGCTGAATGACTGTTGAATCGTGCCTTTTGTCTTACTAGAGCACAAGTTCAAGCTTTGAGGAATGTTACCGCGTCAAAGATAATTCATGACTGTATCCCAAAAGGCGTAGCAGTTCATTGACTGCCTTGAGTTTTTTTCGATCTGTGCCAGTGCAGTCCCCCCAAGTCGATCACTAATTCAGTTCTACAATATTTGTGGAATAGACACAACATTTTCAACATGCTGGAAGCAACAAGCGATGGATAACTTTCAAATTGTACTTCTGCGTTTTGAAGTGTGTACAACACTCAAAAGAGGGCCTAGAACATGGTGTCATGGTCTCCCGACTGACTCTTACTGTAAGATGATAGTGTTTGCAGGTTGGTACGTCAGCGTGAGCAGTGTTTCTTGTGACACCTTAGACACACACTTAGACTCAAGACAGAGACTTAGTCTCAACACCAGCCTGTGAAAGCCGTGAGGGACACAAGGTTGTGAAGTTTGACTACAACTTGTCATCGCTTCTACAGAGAAGGAACACAGTTGTGGTAAGAACAGAAACCAATAACTGACAATGGCCGATTGCTGATTGTTATACGCCGACCTGATATTTAAACCCCTGTACTCTTTCACTGTAGGACTGCAGTCTCCAATCATCTCAACAATGGTGAGTATTGGTTTGCTTGATTTGAGCCCCAAATTTATCATCTTAACTCCTACGTTGTGTATCAGGAAATTGAGATATAAATTTAGCAACTGCTCACATTTCCCTGCTGCAACTCAATCAGTTTTGGAGGGATGTATCTGTAAAACGTCTCTGTTATTCAACCACTAAACCAATTTGCCCCATGCAACATGAAGGATCAAGGATCAACGTGAAGGATCAAGCAATATAATTTTGCAAGAATGGATAGAAATCCCATAGTAAGAGGTGTCTCCTCGTATCAGTTGACAGTCTCAGGGTGTAGGAGGACATACTGTATGCCCAGACAACACAGCTGTAACACCTTCAAATGTGGCAGATTAGTCAAATGACTCGGACTGAATGCACGTGCTATGATTGAAATGTGTCTTTTGAAAGTCACTGGTCTTTAAAGCGACACCACAACCTGCCAGACATCCAGCTGTGCCCATTACAGATCAAAAAAAACCATCCCCAGCCTGACAGCACAAGCTGTAACTTTTCCTTTCAGAGATGTAATTCAGGCTTGTGCTCTCCTGCAGCGAGGGCACGACCGTCAGGAAAACACGCACAAAGCCTGTAGCTCTGACAAACGGGGGCATGAGGAGAGATGATGTTTCTCTATTTGATTCCCCTGATGTGATCTTTTCAAGCTATGTTCAAAAACTCAATTTAAGGCATGGAGGAGCAGGGAGTGTACAGTTTCACTGTGACAGTGGTCTAATTTGCACCAGATTGTGTTACTGTTTGAATGGACACTCCTGCTTCGGACCACGTTTCATCTCAGTCAGGGGACAGCTGGCTGGGCAGAGACAAAGGACGCTGCTGCTCTTCAAAACAAATGACAAAACTAAACCATGTGTCAGTGTGTCAGAAAAAATCCCACACTGACCAGAGTGAGTCCTCAGAGGCATCTTCCAGTGACAGACATACAAGTTGAAACTTCAGTGAATCCTGATTGGATTTGCACCATTCGACTTTTCAGGTTGAAAGAGAGGCAGAGATGAGTATATGATTTGGCACTATACATATGAAATTGAATTCAACTGGCTTGAATTGAACAACTACCCTTCATCAGACAGGAAGATATTTTTCCTGTAAACAATGAATATCCAACAGAAATGACGTTTTGTGATCTCTGAGACTTTGATATCTACATCATGTCTCCATGAAAGATTTATAATGATACATGCTGTATATATGCGTGAATGTGACATTACAGAAAATCAATATTTGTTGAAAGTAGAAAGGTATAGCTTCCAACATGGTAGAATAGCGCTATACAGATAAAATTCAATTAAAATGAATTGAATTGAATTACAGCTGTTATGGCAATTTAACTTACTTACCTGTATTAGCTTTGATTTCAACTTTCATTTGTTGGAGACAAAAACATGCCGCCAGACAATTCATAATGCAAAACATCGAAATATATTAATACTACTAATTAATACTAATATATTAACTTGCACTTGATATATTGAAATTTGTACTCATGTGTAGTAGTGATAGCAGCATTGCGAGTGTACACAATGACCATACTGTAGAAGTCATTTGTACCATTAATAGATAACGTCATAAAACTGTATCTGTCCTAAATGGAACAATTCTGGGTTTTGGCTTGACATCATAGTAATAAGTTTTGACAAAATCTCTGATACTTCTCAAATGTTCTTCAATGATGAAAAATTCATTGAGAATTGTTCAGTGTACCAAAATGTATGTGGTCATCCCTGACATAGAATAACTGCTGCCATGCACGATTCATCCTCTTGATTTTCTATTGACTGATATTCCATGAAAAATGTGCAGACGTTTGATATCTGTTTCATTCACCATTTGTTGTCCGCCGTGTGAAAAGTCCTTGTATATTGTACACCATAGGACTTAAGGTTGGTCTTCCCATCCATGCCCAAATAAAGCGAGGCAGTGAGGTGGAGTCCTTCCTCACCGCAGGGCACAGAACACGTCGCACAATGTTCATGAAGTATTTATTGACTCCTTTGTTTGTGTTCCAGCAGGCATACAGAGGGAGTGTGAGACCTTTTATCAACTTCAATGCCAAGCACGATGCCGAACTTCTCCACAAAGCCATGAAAGGACTTGGTTAGTGCCACGCTACTCACTGCTCACACACGACATGCTACAGCAGTACAGTAAGTCATGTCTCGCTCAGACAGGCTAACACTAACACACAAGGTAAACAATGTCTCCACAGACTGCCGTCTTTAGTCCTCAGAGGACATGTGAGGTTTGCTCTGACCTCTGTAGACGTGGCGGGGGCTCAATTCAAAGAAATGGTGTCACTTTATAGAATTGAGATCACTCACAGGGAAACACCTTCGGTTATTTAACTGTAGACACAGTTTTGCTCTCACCAAGTCTCACTGTGGCTCTGTGTTACACGCTGTGTTTGGCTTGGAACCTCAGCTGTGCTTCCTACAACTCTAAAGAATCATGAGACAACTATCTATCGTCAAGACTGAATTGAATGAAATAACAGCTGACTTCCGCCCACATCCACTTCACCTGGTTGCTGACAAATTCTCTCTGAATGTGAGCAGGTACGGACGAAGACGCCATCCTGATGATTCTCACCGCGCGAAGCAACGCTCAACGCCAGGAAATTAAGGCAGCGTTTAAAAAGGCCTACGGCAAGGTTAGCCAAGCCCACTTGTGGGAACGGGAGAGGGAAGTGATGACGAGCGGCACAGCAGGCGGATTAATGGCTGGTAACAGGTCAGAGTGGCCGTCCTCACTCACCAACATTACCCAGATGACACCCAGGGCAAGAGCTGTCAGCCAGCGTCAATAAGCCAAGCCGCCCAGCACTCCATTTTGTTTTTTCTTTATGCTCCAGTCATTATGTGTCTGAGCTTTGGGCAAGAGGAAGAATGATCATGGGCTTGAAATAGAAAAATTCATTGAGAATGAACCGTTGATGACGTGATGTCCATCAGTTACCTGTCAAAAAGAAAATTACATTCCTTGCACAGAAACAAGACATAAAATCTTCAGAGCAGTAAGTTGGATTGCTCAGACTACTCTTACTCCGAGTGGTTTGGCAAACCTCGAATTTCATTTCTTACTCATTATCTCCCTCTTGCCCTGAGCTTGCCCTAATTTTGAGATTTGGGATTTTCAGTTGATGATTTGTGCTGTACACGTTCTCATACACCTCTCTGCATAAATACTTGTTTGATATTTATCCTCAGTTTGAAGCTCTGAATGATGATGATGATGAATGTGCCATTGCTCCTTTTAAAGCTTTTTGTTTGTTCTGCACAAATTTGTTCTGCACAAATGTAATTGTTACAATTTCTTAGCTTCTCATTACTTATTTCCATACAGGACCTGCTCAGTGCGCTGAAGTCGGAGCTGGGTGGACTGTTTGAGACGCTGATTGTGGACTTGATGACTCCCACTTCCCTCTATGATGCTTCCAAATTGCGTAACGCAATAAAGGTACAGAGCACACATGGCGTCTAGCATATAAATTCAGCACTAGTTAACTCAGAGAAGCAATTACAGTAGTACAAATGTTTGGTTGTGTCAATTGCGATGACAAAAAGTCAAAACTTAAAGTCAAGATATGTCAATCTTGCCCATTATCTTGTTTTATAGCACAGCCCCCATAAATGTTGGTGTAAAGGAGGAGAAGTTTGCTTTTATAAATCAGTGGACGTTCAATGCAAAGATGCTCAACAGTATGTCTCACATCCATTGTTGAGCACTAATAGCAATCAATGAAATTAATGAATGAACCATTTAATGATAGAAAACATGTTCTGGGCATAGACAGTATGTCAGCTGTTTGCTTCTTTGGTACACACAACTGGTGCAGGCACATTATTAGATTTTACACTCTGCATACGTTGCATGAGTTGAACGTGCAGTTTTGGATCATAAACATCCCCTCTCATGATGTCATTTTCATAAATCCACTAACCCATTCGGTCGTTATCTAGTCCTGATTTATCAAATGTCAGCAGCTGCAGTGGTTTTTCATGATATCGACCGTGGCCAAACTGCATCGTTTTGTAATGGGCCCATTTTTTTTCTGTCATCAATGCGCTGTGCTGCTTTAATACCACAGAAAATATTACCGCAGTAAACTACACTACACACTTCTTACACCTCTTTGTCAATTTGCTCAATTGAGAATCAGCTGCACCAACAAGATTTTATTGGTTACTGCCTGCATCTGCAATTGCAGCTGCTATACTGGATAAAACAAACCATACATAATACAGCCCAAATTGTCGTTGATAAGATAAGATAAGATAAGTGACTGTGGGCATAAGAGGGCACAGTTAGCCATCATGTTCTTTCCTCAGGGTGCTGGGACTGATGACGAAGTATTGATTGAGATCCTCGCGTCCAGGAGCGGAGAAGAAATAAAAAGTATTGCTAAAGTCTACAAGAAGGGTGAGTCTTTTCAGTATGACTTTTATTCAGAAAAAAATATTCTAAGTAAAATTTTTAAAAATGCCAAGCATTTAAATCTATCCAGTTTAGTCCTGCAAAAGAAATCCCTTTTAGTGTTTTGTGTAACATACACTGCAGCGTGATGCTCAAACAAAACCAAAAAACACACATGCAGCCCATTCCTCTTCTTATCAGGACTTTGAAATGTGATGAAACAATATTTTGTATTTGCTAGAATGTGTTGCTTTGTCCAAGTAGTGGTGTTACTGTCTCCCCATTATGGTGCTGCACTCTACTGTGCTCCATTTCAGTTTCAACTAGGTGTTTGCATATGTATTCTTCTAAATCTGCTTTTTATTTATTTGGCTTCATTTGCTTTTATTTGGAAATGGTGTTTAACTTAGGAGATGGAAACTGATGGCGACATGTTTGTGTGCGACACCTTTTTTGTTCCCCCATGCCCACTCTGAAACTCAGTAAACCATAATGGTTACCAGTCTGCCACAAACAAAGAGGGAAATGCCAAAAGCAAACAGGCCCATTTTGTTTGATCTAAACACTGGAGGCTCCTCAGAAAATCAAATCTACAGTTTGAGGTCTTCTTTCAACACCGCACAGGGCACAATGCGGGTTGATTGCAAGCATAAATGGCTGCCATGGCAAGAGGTGTGAGCAATCTTCTATCCCATCTTTTCTCCTTCTCCCCAGAGTTTGGCTGCAAGCTGGAGAAAGATATCTGTGGCGATACCTCGGGGCACTATCAGAGACTGCTGGTGATCCTTCTGCAGGTAGAGAGTGGACCACGGGGAGGACTTGTGATTCCAGATAATGAGAGCAACCATTACAAAGTCATGAGTGGCCGTGGGTTGTAAGACGGAGGTAGTGTTGGGGCTGCAGTGTGTAGCAGAACGCTCACAAGTATTTTATTTCCAACAGAGATATAATCGTCCTGACTTCATCTGTTCGATTGTGTGCTGACAATACAGTAATATCATCTTCAGGGATCAGACATTTTCTTTCCTGCCTCTCTCAATTGTTCCACCAGGTCTGATCTACTTTATGTTTTCTGTCTGTCTGTGTGTCTGTCTGACAATCTCTTGCACAGGGGAACAGAGAAGAAGGAGTCGTTGAGGATAAAATACAGAAAGATGCTCAGGTAAGAACACAAAAACACAAGAGAAACCTTCAATTTCATCAGGTCACATTTTGATTTTCAGTCTTGTCTGTCAACATGCAAGCGAGATGTATCAGTGCTCCAAAGTTCCTGAAGCATACACTACTTCGTCACTCACGTTTAAATCTCACAATCGGGAATTTTTTTTCATTGCTGGTGGGAATATTTATTCGTTATTCTTATGGATCAGTTCTGAAGAAAAGAAAACACATACAGGATAAGATAGGATCTAGTGTAATCTGATAAATATTGCACACATGGTCAAAAAATATGCAAAATGACATAAAAGAAAACTGTATTTGAATGACAGTATGACTAATTTATTAATTTCAATAGAAATATTAATTGTGCACCAGCTTTTCTACGAGTGTCTGACAGTGATGCGGGTGGTGTTCTGAGGTAACCATGAAAGTGGGATGTTTTTGTGGCTCTCAGTTGTGTCATTTGGTGGAATCAGAGGTGCGTCAGCTGATAATCAACACTAAGAATCTTTAATGAGTGCACGAAATGAAAACAATCCAATAACAACATTGCCACAGAGATAAAACAAATGACAAAATCTTTAATTCTTTGGTCAAATATCACTGCGTCCGAATTTGGATTTGTACCGTTTTCTTGAGTGGATGACTGAATTATGATTACAGTCCTCAGAGCGGAATGGTCGATGAGGAAAAATAGATTTGAGATTATTAACCTTTGTGTACGAAAAATATGTTTGTTTTGGACGAAATACCAGTATCGATATTTTTGTCGTGAGGGGACAATCAAACTTGGAGGCTATTGACCATGTTTCCTGAACCTCTGATGGATGACATGTTTGGACTTACATGTGCACGTGTTGCTCCATCACCACAGGATCTGTATGCAGCTGGCGAGGGAAAGCTCGGCACAGACGAGGACAAATTCATCACAATACTTGGAAACAGGAGCTTTGAGCATCTCAGGAAAGGTGAGTGCATGTGTGTGTTTACACATGGAGGAAACTGGCCGGACAGCACAATATCTCACTATTTATCAGTTTGTTTCGCTCGCACCTTTGTGTGTTATTTCTGCTCTGATGCCAGATCACCAAAAAGAACTTTAATTAGAGATGACTGTTATCATTTACCACTTTAATTAGATTTTCCTTCGGTACATTCCTTTTGGGGATGATTACTTATCTGTTGATCAGATTTAATTTTTCGGGTGAGCAAACACATTTTCTTGCATTCTGGTTTGGCAGCCATTGTCTTTGAGGCAGCCCACCTGGGGATGTTATCTGGAGTTTGTTGGCAGCTCAGCTACAATGTTTGTATTTGTTTTTTTTAGAAATCCATTGCTTTTCTTTTTTTTTTCTTTTTGGTCCTAAATAAGTGAATATTGCAGATAAATTCTATGCAAAAACCTTTGCCCTTTGGCCGAGACATGACATTATCCATTGACCACTGACACATATGTAGCTGAATCACTCTTTTCTTTTTACTCTTGATTAGTGCTCCTCAGGAATCAGATTTATAAAGTCAAAGTGTTTTGAAACTTAACACAATGAAACAAATTCTAGCGAATACACTCAAACAGGAGGTGATGCTGTATTGTAAGAATACATCACAGATAAACTGTTGCTGTGTTATTCTGTTTCTGTGTGCTATTTTTCATTGGCTGCTTTCTTTTGTCCTACACAGTATTTGATGCATACAAGAAGATTGCTGGGAATGACATAGAGGAAGGCGTGAAGAGTGAGACCACCGGGAATCTGGAGAATTTAATGGTTGCTGTTGGTGAGTCTGGACAATCGCAGGATATCAGTGAAGACTTTACAATTCAATGAGGAGCTTGGCTTACATGTTGATTTTACAGACAGACATTTCAAACGAATTGCACTGGATGATAAGACATAAGTCAGAAAT
Organism: Carapus acus; assembly: GCA_900312935.1. NCBI lineage: Eukaryota > Metazoa > Chordata > Actinopteri > Ophidiiformes > Carapidae > Carapus > Carapus acus. The sequence continues at coordinate 56,422 of OMPJ01000182.1, forward strand.
AATGCAGTTTAATAGATTGGAACAGAAACCCTTGTGGGCTTTAACATTCCCACCCCATCAGCACTGCTATTACTATTTCTATTTAAGTAGTTATTTATACCGATATTTATAATGTATAAATTGTGTGTTTATATTCTTCTGTATGTAGAAACTCTCTTCTCCTTCCTTCTTTTTTTTCCTAACTACTTACAACAGAATGCAGCATCTTAGTTTCATTACTCAATTCAACTGCTGTAATGACACCAAAAGATTCCTGATCAACATATGTTTTTTTCCTAACACAGTGAAGTGTGTGAGAAGTGTTCCAGCCTTCTTTGCTGATTCCCTGTACAAATCTATGAGGGTAAGTGATTGACTCTCACCTCTGCTCTGCTCGTGTGAATTTGAAGTGATGTTCCAGAACTGTATTACAAAATTACAGTTCACATATGCTAACACAGTCTCATGAATGAAGGTGAGCCAGTAATTTTATAACATTACACTCCGCGCAGGCACAATATACCACATGAAAAACAATTGTGGATATGACGCAGTGGGTAACACGCAGCTTTCCAGTCACCAGGCTGCCTGGCCCCGTATCAGCCTCTCCAGGCTCCCTCCGTGCGTCCAGGTGCAGCCCGGTTCACACCATTCGTATAAAGTCCTTGAATGGTGCGGTTTGTTTACTGGGTTACTGAAACGAAACAAAACAAAAATGAAAAGCACTGTAGGAAATTCACATTGCAACAGGTTTCATTTGCACCTCATCAAAGTAAGAACCTCTGTTTTTGTGTTTTGTTTTTTTGCTTGCCGGTCTGTTAGTCTTTAACGCTTACTCCTCCTGACCTCATAATTTATTCAGTGCCTTTGACCTGCGGCCCTCTCAGGTGTCTCCCAGTTCCTGTGTGTAGCTCAATAAGTTATGAGACCGTCACGTGGAGGGACAGTTGTTTGCGATGGCATGATGAATAATGGCATGAACAGTGTCAGCAGCACATTACATAGACCATTAACTCACGTTGTTGTTCTCTGTCTTGTGCCCAGCGTGCTGGGACCGATGACGACACCCTCATGAGGATCATGGTGTCAAGGAGCGAGGTGGACATGTTGGACATCCGAGCTTGTTTCAAAAAGCAATATGGGGAGTCCCTGTACACCACCATCCAGGTACTGTGACACACTCACCTCTCTGTGTGACGGACGAGCAAATTCTCTCTCTGTTGCTGCACATTTTTACTTAATGGACCTGGAATCTTCCACTCCTACTATGTTGTTCATGAAATGGTGCATTTTGCATGTCAACAACAGCGTTATGGACGAGACGAGAGAAGAAGTAAAGATTTCCTCATCTTAATCGAATAGATTCCACCGCTACAGTTTAGTTAATCAAGTTTTTTTTCCGTTGGGATTTGTTGTTGCTGCAGGTCTCGATCTGTAACTTAACCACCGACATGTGCGGTTGTAACTAATTTGCACTTCCACTGTGCTGTTTCTGCAGGAGGACACAGACGGAGATTACAAGAAAGCCTTGCTCTATCTCTGCGGTGGCAATGATTAACAACTGTACAACTTTTTTATGATCTCCAGCAGCTGTGAATGATGAGTGAGATTGCTGCTGCTGGACACATCTACTGGGGAGGAGTCCCTTTATTGATTTTTTTGTCTTCTGACTCTCCCTCCGTATTGATTTAATTACGGTGAATTACCAACTTGTCACTTGACTTTATGAACAGTAGATATAATGACATAATTCAAACTTTATGGGGGCTTTCTGGAGTGGAGGAAATGTTATAAACCACAGACAGACAATATTTCTGGTTGGGTGTGAGTAATCCTGGAAAAATCAAGAATGGAAATATGTTCTCATTCAAATGCACCATGTCATGTTCAAATAAATGTTGATTGATTGATTGCTCTTTAATGATCTAAATGTTCAGTTTTCTCCTGGTGTAATGGTTTTATAACCATCACAGTATGTTTCAGCTACACAAACATTGAGAATTGAGCCCATACGTGAGGTACATCAAAATTTAATTGAGATTTTCCTCACGGGGTATGTTGGTGTCAAAATCCACACAATTACCTGAATCTGACATTATGAAACACATCAGACTCCAAAGGGATGATAATCATCATTATTTCTTCACCGAGAATTTTAGTATGCAAGCAAATACAACCCCACAAATCAATGTGTGAATATTGAGGTTTCCATGTTGGCAACTCCTCTTGTTAATGATAAATGAAGCAATGATCCAGACTTGAATTCCAAATGTGGCTGTCAGTGATTAATAGGTAATGAGACACTATTAGACATTTGTTGACTCACATGGTCATTTACTACCTGCAAGACATTCAAGCGGTGACCTAATTGTAAATCAATAAGTGGAAACACGGTGCAGCAAAGAGGAGCAACACCACTTGGGGGCAGCACAGTCACTTAGTACCGTTCATCATCGTCGTTCTCATCGTCGCCATCATTTCATTTGAATGTGTGATTAAATTTGCCCCTTATACCTTGTGTTTTATCAATAACTGACTGCGGCTGCATTCAAATTCCAATGAGATAAACCTCTTGAATGGCTGCTTCCATTCTTAATGTCTCAGTCAGGGGACTGATAATAGATTTCAGCCTGCTGCAGAATTCCAACGACGAAAATTTTGAACTTATCAGTGCACCATACAGTCGATACGTATTCAGACTATTTTGATATTTAGATGCAAGCACGATGATTTGCTACCAACAATCACCACGACCTAAATCAGATTGTTGTGGGCACAAGATGAATCTGCACATTTTCAAATGTCCAGTTATAAGTACAACTTTTTCCTACTCCAATGAACACAAAACATCTCTATGTGTCAGTGGTTTTATTCGGCATATTTGCTGCCTTTATCAGTGGTCAACAACCTTCATCGCGCCACGGACCGGTTTGATATCAGAAGATATTTTCCCGGAGCGGCCAAGTGATGCGGATGATTGGCGGAAGTGACGTAGGTGGCCGTGGTTGCCCTGGGTAACAGCGCTAGGTGCGTGTGTGATTCTCCCACTGAAAAGTGTCACGGCGCGGCAGAATTAGCCGTCAAAGGTGCTTGTTCTCACGGAAATGATTCCTGTTATTGCCCGAACAGTTGTGGAGAATTCGGAGGGAAACACAGTGCCGGCTCGCCGGCTGAAGAAACCCTCCGTCGCTGTTGCAGTGTGTGTGTATTTACCCGGGTGGCTTGTGACTGCTGAACGCGCTAGCTCGGCAAGCTAGCAGCTGGCTGGTTCCGTACCGAGGTTCGGGACCAGAGGAAGATATGAATATGTGAGCGAGGCAAGCACCTTAACACGCGTCCACAGCGAGACGTGGACAGATGCGACTGAGAGAATACGATCGTATTCCAAAATAAAACATCGTTCCCAATCGGATCATTCATAAAACGGAAATATCCTTGAGGAAGTATCCTTTCCCTGCGACCTTGAACCCCAGTCAAGCCGGGGTTTGAGTCTGACCCAGTCTCCCATGTCACAGTCAGTCATCTTAACCACTGCACCATCCAATTGCCGTGAATTTATTCAGCTGTCCCATATTATCCCACCCCCTTTGTTTCTTTCTTACTTTCTTACTTTTTACCTACTTCATACTTACTTATTTACTTACTTTTTTACTTACTTTCTTACTTACTTTCTTTCTTACTTTTACTTTCTTACTTAATTTCTTACTTTTTTACTTACTTTCTTACTTATTTTCTTACTTTTTAAATACCTTTTGTATGTATATACTGTATATGTTTATGCACATAAGAATAGGTATATATATTTTTTAGATTTCTTTGTTTTTAGACGTATATATAATAATCAGAGGAATATATTTATTTTTTATGTTACCTTGTGTCTTTCTTATTTACTTTTTTATACTGTCTTGCATGGTTTCTTTCTTAATTTTATACTTACTTTTGTACGTACTTATTTTCTTAGTTTATTTATATATCTATTTTTTGTTTGTTTGTTTTTTTACTTTCTTGCTTAGTTTCTTACTTGGTTTCCTTCTTACTTTCTTACCTTTTTACTTACATTCATACTTATTTTCTTACTTTTTACTTACTTTCTTACTTTTATACTTATTTTCTTACTTAGTTACTTTTTACTTTTGTATGTATATACAGTATATGTTTATGCACATAAGAATATGTATGTATATTTTTCAGATTTCTTTGTTTTTAAACATATAATAAACAGACGAATATATTTATTTTTATGTTACCTTGTTTCTCTCTTATTTACTTTTTTATTTACTGTCCTGCTTAGTTTCTTTCTTACTTTTATACTTACTTTTGTACTTTTTTTCTTAGTTTATTTATATATCTATTTAATTTTTGTTTCTTTTTTTACTTTCTTACTTAGTTTCCTTCTTACTCTCTTACCTTTTTACTTACATTCATTCTTATTTTCTTACTTTTTACTTACTTTCTTTCATACTTATTCTCTTACTTTTTTACTTAATTTCTAACTTACTTTTGTACTTATTTTCTTACTTAGTTACTTTTTACTTTTGGATGTATATACAGTATATGTTTAAGCACATAAGAATATGTATGTATATTTTTCAGATTTCTGTTTTTAAACATACAGTATATAATAAACAGACAATATATTTATTTTTTATGTTACCTTGTTTCTTTATTTACTTTTTTTTACTTACTTGCTTACTTTCTTATCTACTTTCATACATTCTTTTGTATGTATATATTCTTATGCACATAAGAATATGTATATATTTTTTTCTGATTTCTTTATGTTTTTAGATGTATATATAATAAACAGACGAATATATCTTTATTTTCTATGTTAGCTTGTTTCTTTATTTACTTTTTATCAGAGGAGAACTTAGGTTAAGCAACTAAAAGAAAAACAGCAATACCCATTTTTACTTTGACATGGTGAAATGTTAAAAATTGGGCCCAAAAATGAGACTCCGAATACCAAACCCCTGGTCCTGTTGCAACTGAGTTGCTTATCTCCTGCTAAGTATGAGTCACAAATGGAAGGAGTTTGACTCCACTTTTGCATTACTTTTGATGTAAAATTACCTACTAATAGCATAAACAGTAAGACTTACTAATCAAATCAAGACATAAATGAGATTATACAAAAGTATGTAGAAGTAAGTATAAACATAAAAGCACCAAACAAAATATGACAAGTAAAAAAATATGTAAAAGTCAGATGTTCAACTCCAATATAAAGTAATAGTGGAATGTAAGTCAATATTGACAGCACATTGGTGATATAAAGTCTAAATAGCACATGACTACAATCTGCATCTACTCATTAGGTGATGCAAGATTTATACACACTCTGAAGGTTCATGAAGCACCAATAATTTATATATTCATTTACACAGCCCTTACCCTTGTTGATGTGGTTTAGAGGTATGGTGTCCTGCGGAGATTTTGTCTGTATCTTGACAGTCTCTCTTGCATGTAGAGACACAGGTAAAAGTCCAAACTACCGCGATGTAGGCGAACCTGGTCCCACATGCCGTGATTCACGACTGCAGATCTGGAATAAGATAATGTTCACGTGACTGCACTGAATTTAGCTAATTCATTAAAATTATGTTATTTAATGAGAATACAGGACAGAGTGGAGCAACTTTTTGAGTGGAGGGGTCTTGTCCCCGACGGGAATTCCGCCTACATACAATATTTGCAACATGAAAGAAGCCTTGAATAGAAACTCACCTCATGTATAGTTTGCATCAGAGCCTTGTCCAGCTCTGCGTCTGACACGTCTTGTCTGACTCGTGTCTTTTCCTCCTCAGATTATGCCGAGCACAAAATCTTCGGACACTCATTTCCGAGTAGTGCTGGATACCCATCTGCTCTACCTTATGTGATTTTTCGGCGTGTGTCAAACCGCTGTCGAATAGCTCCGTGATAAAAGTTGTGTGTAGTTCCAGCGCCGCCATGATCAGTAGATAGTGGCTGAAGTTCCGCTCATCACTGATCTTCCGGGTCACGTAAACCGAACCAATGAGGGAATAACATCTAACTCAGTCCCGTTTTCCTGTTTTTTCCCCCTGTTTTTCAAAACACGAATTTCAATCGTTAGAGTGACTACATACAGTTTATTTTTTCTACAGTTCTCACTTTTGGTTACTCTATTACCGATTCAAATGGTCAATTCATTGCACTGGATTATGTATTTATCCTTGTTGCACTTTCTATGGTGTTGTGTCTTGGTATCAACTCCAACAGCTGTAATCATATAAGATTCTTAATACAATAATATTCCCTACTGCATGTGGTTAATATGAAAGTGTGAATCTTAGACATATCAAGTTCCAACGCTTTCCACTGGCCACATCCACCTCTAACAAATCCGTCATTAAATCCAGTCAGTGCTTAAATATCTGCAGTTCAATGAGTGTAAAGTGCTCAAAGACAAGTGGGTTTGACGAAGGCCTCCATTCCTCAGCCAGTACAGAGCCGGGAGCTAACAGGCCCACCTATAGACCCACCTATGGGCCCACCTGTAGGCCCACCTTTAGGACCCATAGGCCCACCTATTGGACCCATAGGCCCACCTATAGGCCCACCTGTAGGCCCACCTATATCAGTGGTCCCCGACCTTCATTGCGCCACGGACCGGTTTGACATGGGAGGATATTTTCCTGGAGCGGCCAAGTGGTGTGGATGATTGGCGGAAGTGACGTAGGCGGTCGCTGTTGCCGTGGTTCCCCTGGTAGCGGCGCAAGATGTGTGTGTGATTCTCCCACTGAAAAGTGTCGCAGCGTGGCAGAATTAGCCGTCCAAGGTGCATGTTCTCACGGGAAATGATCCCTGTTATTGCCCGAACAGTTGTGGATAGTCCGGAGGGAACAAAGTGCTGGCTTGCAGGCTAAAGAAAACCTCCGTCGCTGTTTCGATGTTTGTGTGTGTGTGTATTTACCCGGACGGCTTATAACCGTTGAACGCACTAGCTTCGCAGGCTGGCGGCTTGCTGGTACCGTACCAAGGTTCGGGACCAGAGGCAGATATGAAGTGAAATGTGACCGAGGCAAGACCTTAACGCATGACAATAGCGAGCCGTGGACAGATGTGACGGAGAGGATCCGGTCACCTTCCAAAATAAAACATCGTTCAGAAAAGCTAAAGTTTTCTATATGTCCCTGCGGTCCGGTACCTACTGACTGTCCGGTACCGGTCCGCGGCCCGGGAGTTAGAGACCCCTGTTTCCCGCTATCTCCCCACTCTGGATGGGATGAAATCACTACAGTGGCGTTGTGGTTCTCAATGCTTGAGGTGCTCAGAGAGCAGGGTGAGATGCCACACGGCATTACTCCAGACACCCCAGACTATAGCAACGACCCACATGCCCCAAAAGAGACTTATCCATGTATGAAACCAAGAAAATAAGTATTCTTTGGTGTTTTGTTTTGTTTTGTTTCACGCTGAGGATCAACAGCCAATGAGCATGTATAAATTCATATTCATGACACCATGGTTAAAGCTGACAACATATCAAATGAAGTGATAGACTACACACAGCCTTACACCCTCTCCTACCCTCTGCCAAACATTTACAGTATAGCATTGGAGCACTGTTATATGATAATCTGACATTCATAAACTGCTCCTTGCTGTTCTGTATGTATTGTACCTTTGGTATGACTCCAGTTACTGGGTAACTGAGGTGCAGCCAGAAGGCTGAAGAGAATGTGTGGATCATGCAGGCACTTGCTGAACTGCTGCAGGGTTGAAGAGACGTTGCTGGGCATTAACAGGGTTGCACAGAAGGTTTAAAATTAAACATCATGTCAATGCAATTTCAGAGCACACGTGAGGCAGCGAGCGCCTATTTGCTCTCGGTGCTGCCTGCGTCATCATTCCTGTGGTGAGACTTTGACAGGCACAGGTCCAAACTAAATAGTTTTTAGAAACTTTGCCTGCGGCCATCTTACTCTCCGCACAACCGGCCAATCAGAGCACGTCGGAGGCTTCCAGGTTGTTGGCCTGAGCAGTGAAATACAAGTCTGTTGTCACTCAGTGTGCATAGATGTTTTGGATGTTGATACATGCACCAAGAGAAATATGAGGAAACTTTGTTGGATTGGTGGCAAATTTAGTTCAAGAGGAGTGCTCACACATTTTTCGAGTCTTTTTATGATTGCTCTAGATTGGTAGATTGAGTTAAGCCTCTTTTGTTATTGTCTTTTTAATGGTTTTAATTTTGACGTGTACTTTTGTCCAACCCTGAGAACATCTACCCGTGATAGTCTGAATGCCTCCTCATGTGTCTGAAACTGCAGGTTGTCAAATTGTAACCCTGAGGACATGGATTTGAGATTCATATGCAAAAGTATGCAGGCTCAGTCTAGATACACACACACACACTCATTTACACTAAAATTACCCTCTGAGGCCACAATTTCTGCAATTCTTGTTGCAATACTGACTTGGGTGTCTTTATACCTTTTGACATGCTTTGTCAAATAACTTCTGATAGATTGTTCATGAGGTCTTTGACTCTCAGGCTCCTCTCCTATGGAACCATCTTCCACCGTCAGTCATGGGAGCGGACGTCTCCGCAGCATGACTGACATGCTTCTGTGATGGTGGACAGCCAAGGCGTCCGGGCCCTGCTCCTGATTTGCATGCCATGCTGATGCCGTGTTAAACGTGACCAGATACGACGGGACAAACCAACTGTACCACGGACTGTCAGCTACAAAATATTTATTGGGTTCAATCCAAAGCAAAATGAGGGGATCATTTACATGCACTGCTAAAAAAAACTTGACGTGAAACTGCTCAGCCATGAGGTCAACTCTTGTCCCGAGTTTACCGGAACTCAACAGTCCCCATTCTGGATCACGGTGAAGAAGAAAGTACAAAAAGTCATCCAGGATGCGTTGCAGTGCTCCTCTGCCAGCTTTCTGTTGTGCCGCTGACAGGATTGGACAGCTGTGGGCAGGGGGGACGGGAAGGACGGGTGGGACGGGGGGGACGTGGCTGAATTGTTGGCGTCCGTCCTCTGGCCCAGTTTGAAATGAGCCTCCCTGGGCGCCTGTCTGCACAGTCCCGTCCTGACCAGGGCGCCGGCGTCCTGGCACAGCCTCCTCTGCTTCTTCAGCGACCTGGCGATCTGTTTCCAGTACAGCTGGACGTTGCTGCTGTACTGGGCACAGTTGGTCGGCCTGGCTACGTACTCACAGCCGAGGACTCTGTCCTCTTTCTTACAGGTGACGCTGAGGACAAACTGGTCCCTGCCCGTCGCAGCCCAGGTGCACTGTGACTTGTCTTTGGTAGCGAACCTCCCCTTGAAGGCCTGAAGCGTGGCATGTCTTGGGTGACGTTGTCCTTCCCTTTTTAGCGCCATCGTGTCTGTCTCCGTCCCGCTGTCCCCATTCAGTCGACCCCCCGTCTGATAACCTCTCGCCATCAGCTGATTGGAAATGCAAACCACAAGCAGCAGGAGGGCGGCGTGAGTCTGCTGAGCCATGGACTTGACACTCCTGGAAGGAGAGACACGAGGCTTTCACTTTCCTGGCAGGAGGATCAGTGTCACAGTTCCATAACAGACATAAATGTTCTAAACAATCTGCCTCCAACTCTGCGCTGTTGGGTAGCGAGCTGGAGAAAGTGGACTGTTGACTGACGCATCTGAGCGTTTGCTTCTCTCCTCACACTTATTGCCCGATCTGTTCAAGTCAGAGTCATCTTTCACTCTCTACATCCAACTTATTATAGCCCAGTGTTACGTTTCATTCGCCGCAAATTCCTTTCTCTCTTTCTGCATTTTTGTTTGGTATTCTTTAGGCTTTTATTCTTTAATGCAAATAAATGACTGGGTTAGAACCACACTTTGAAACATGAATCCTTTCCAAGATTAACTGTGCAGAGATTCTCTAGACTGATGATCAGATCTTTATCATCACATTATGGTTGAGTTAAACTTATCATTCGGCATCACAAGTTAACTTAACTTATCTGACTGACTGATGACTTGTATTGTAGATACAGACCGTTTTCATTTTATAGATTTAAAACAAGACAATACACCATTACTGAACTTTCAACACATAGTTATGCAAAACACAACTATGCTGTCATAGTCATGTTTTACATATGTGGGTGTTAATATTGTGTACAATGCACCAAAACATGAATAAGAAACAGTAACAAGACTGGTGAACTCACCAAAGGTGCTCTGTGTGAATGATCTCCCCTCTAGAAGTGAGGAGCCCAACAGTGTTTACCTGGACCTAGTTTCTCTCTCCCTCCCTCTCCCTCCCTCTCTCTCTCTCTCTCTCTCTCTCTCTCTCTCGCTCTCTCTCTCTCTCTCTCACACACACACACACACACTTTCTCCCTTTCTCACTGAATGAACTGAGCATGAATGGGGGGAGGTTTCCTGTGTAATGTGAGTTTTGTAACCAATTACAGACTTAAGGGACATTTTATAGCACCTATTGTGAGGGGATTATTTGCTTTAGGTTGAACGAAGCAAGTGATAGAACTTTGATTTGGATGTTGTCCTTAAAAATGGTTTGTCATGTCCACATGCAAAAAATACTGCCATGCACGTCTCTGTGCCCGTTTTAAATCATTGCATGTTTTGAATTGTGTGGAATTAACCATATCAACAAGATGCCAAGAAAACCTCACGGCCTTCAGCTCTGTCCCACACTATCATGATTATTAGACCAGTTGGGTTCTGAGGCAGTTTTTGATACAAATAATCGTTTTTATTTTTTGAAGATTTTGAATTTTTTTTTCAACACCTTGTGCAGAGTATAAATCACCTTCATAGAAAGCGTAGCAACCTCTCGAAAATAGTAAAGTGGTGAAACAGCGCAACAGCGACATCTAACGCCCAAACTCATTACTACAAGTTGTACTAAATCAATTCACCTTCCCACAGCTGTAGTCACAATGCTAAAATCAATTTCAGGATTTTCATTGTGATCACAATATATTTGTTATGCATCAAAACTTTGCAAATTAAAAGGGTGCAACAAATTGTACAAAAGGTGTTTATTCATTGTTGAAAACAAACAAGTGTGATATTCAAAATAACAAGTGCTTTAAATGACCTGTACATGCAAGCAAACAAACAAAACAATAAAATAATGTATTTCATTGTGTAATAAAAACTTTATAAAAAGACTCGAAACTTACAAAGATCAACCTTGTCTGGTTAAATAAATGTTAACTATCTTAAAATTGTACATCTGCAGTTTCCACTCCACATCATTCAGTCAGATGGCACATGCACACCGGTATATGAGTTGCATTAATGTTCAATCAACGACATATGCTCTCAACACAGGTGTTATTTATGTTCCGTAAATGTTATTTTGTACAAGGCTGCTGGTTCAATTGGAGGTTGTTAAAGTATTATCTTTTCCCTTTAAGATTTCCACTGCCATGCATGACTAGATAAACCACGTCTCTAATGTCCCTCCAAGCACCTCCAATCCAAGGACTGAGGTCTTCTGCACTGGAACGGCAAATCTGTGAATGTAACACGTGGAGATCTGTGTGATCATATCCAAAGATGCAGCACAGACACCAGCTGGAGGAAAAAGTGATGAAGGAATCAGCAATCAGGACTTGTAAGGATACAACCAAAACAGCAGGTAAACAAGGAAAACTGAGCACCGATGCTCACCTGCATCTTCACTTCTTAAACCATCCAATGACGAAGGTGCAGACACCATGCAGCGACCTCCAACAGTACTCTCTCGCCATCTTCCTGGCGTAACTCTCAGCAGCAGGAGGAGCCGTGGGTTGGAGAGTGACGGGTCGTGTGGCCCGCACCGCGCTGAACCTCCCGGGGGCTCGTGGTGCTGTGGCGGCTCTGGTGGCCTCAGGTTGGCGTTGCGGTCGCGCCGGACTGTCTGCCGGCTTCGGTCTGGCCTGGGTCAACGCGGGACTCTCCGACGCCTCCGTCCTCGTTCGGGGAAAGGAGGCCGACGAGAAGAGCATCTGAGCCTCCTCGCCCGCCATTCGACACATGTGTGGCAGGATGGCCTTGGGCGCCTGGCAGGCGTTGGTGAGCTTCCTCAGACCCCACATCATCTGGACGAAGTAGTGTCGGGGGTTTTTGTTGTAGGAGCGGCAGAAGTGAGGCGTGCCCACGTACTCGCACCAGTAGGAACGCTTCCTACTCTGACATGACACCCTCAACCTGGTCAGCTGCCCGTGACCGGTGACCGTCATGGTGCAGGAGTCCTTGGCCTTGGTGTTGAACTGGATGGGATCGTCCCAGATGCTTTTCCTCCTGCTGGGCTCACTTTGTGCCTCGGTCAACCAGAGGCAGCAGCAAGTGAGCAGCAGCAGAGCGCAGGCCTGTGTCCACATGGCGACTGGAGGGTTGGCGGCCGTGTCAAGGAGGAGAGTGGAAAGCGTGCGGGCTCGGGGACCCTCGCGGTATTTATTGGCTAGCCACACAAAGAAGGAATTCAGGTGAAAAAAAAAAGCGAGACGACAAGAGTGGGTGAGCGCGGTGGGGGGGAGCGGTGACACATGGCTTATGGTTTCTGGTCATAGCAAATGTCATACATAAAAGCAGGGAGGATGTAAACATGTACACGTTCACCCAAGAGTACACTCTGTCACACGTGGGGGGAAAAAATACCTACAGACAAGTACAAACACATTGCCAAGGGGGTAGCACCAAGTCCTAGACACCCAGCACGCCATAATTCAACCCTTAAATGTGTCTCAAATTAAAAAGTACAGCATGTTTGCAGCTGCCAAGTTCTTGCTTGCTCTAAAAGCAGTTGAAGCCCAGTAGAACCTGTAATTTGCTGCCAAAAAGAAACCGTCGTACATATGCCGCAATGGGAAAAATCCCATCGTGGCGTAATTGAGAAATGGCGAGTCAAATGGTAGTTGAGATCTCGGGACCTGAATGAGTACAAGAGAGAACAAGACGTGCCTATGCAAGACTGCAGGAAGGCTCCTGGGGTGGGATGGGATGGTGGGGCAGTTTAGAGGGGGGTCAGTATCTTAAGTGGCTTTATTATCCACGCAATCATTCCCATCTGGAGCAAAAATGGTCTCATTGTGAGTGATGTGGGGACCACTAATTGACACATCCAGAGGAAGTTTAGGGTGGACAGAATTGGAAAGTCTCGGGCCTGGTCCACACCTGGAGACCGGCAGTAATATTTGTTGACATTCCTTTGCAGCCGTGATAATTCGATCTTCTAAAGTGATCCTGTTTTGTGAGGGAGGCCATTGAGAGCGCCAACAACAACAAGACAACAATGGCCGGCCCTGTTGTTTCAAGGTATGACAACCTTTAAAACACTTGAACTCTCTAAACTACTCTATTCTTATCCTCAATTTGCTGTCTAAACTCAACTCTCTAAACTACATTTTGCACAGCCAGCACTTGCTATTTGCACATTCCACTGCATTGACACTTTCATTTCACTGTGTACCCTAATGAGTACGTCATTAATGAAGTTCTTGTATCGTCTTATATCTTGTTCTTTTCTTTTGGGAGACAAATATAAGCAAGACCCGTAGAATAACGGTAACCACTTGTCAGACACATTGGGCTGTTGGTTATAGAAACCTTGTATTTCTGTATTTCTATCCCTTATCTTCGAGTATAATTCAAATCTACTTTTAAAATGCATGGGAATTGGAGTTGTCACATGCGGCAACGTGTCATTTTGGAGTCACAAGCATCATCACAGCTGCATGAAGTTAAAAGTATCATGGCAGCCGCATGCGCAAGCTTTGCAACACAATCATGAGTATGTTTGTTTCCCCCAGAGAAAGACGCCTATTGACCGCAACTCTGCCCACAAATGTGAATGAAATCCATTTTTAGCCCCACCGGCCTCCCACAATGAATTTCTGAAATCTCAACCAATTGTGCATTTGCTATTGAACATTATATAAGCTGGACGCTTCTCTTTTTAAAGCTAAAGTGCATATGGTCAGTGTCAGCAGCCTGCTAAAGTTAGCCTGTGCAGCATGTGCACATACAGCACGTCTCGCCTTCAGCCAACAAACAGGGATTATTTGTGGCCGAGCATACAGATGTGTAAACAAACACAATAAAAGCAGAACTTCCCGGGAGTGCTCACACTGTTTTGGAGTGTGAGCCTGACATACCGGTCCACAGGAGGAGCAATGAGTGGGCGCGTGGTTTCGCTGCCACTGTGTTTTCGCGTGGCAGCGTGCCCGAGAGATGTAAAGGCCGAAGCTATGGGGGCACATAATCACCATCTATTGAAAATAGCTGACCTGTTACACAACGCAGTGGCTGAAGCCAGCGGTGGCTGCATTGTGTAAGAATGCGTAGTCTCGTGTTATATTCTTAAGATAGTGAGCGAGGAGGCAGGCTGCCATGTGCTCCGTCTCAAATGTTATCGTGTACCAAAACAGCAGAAACACATCTGGTGCTGCATCATCTTTAAAAGGACAAAATAAGACTCTCTCTCTCTCTCTCTCTCCTCAGCAACACACATGAGCGTGTGCATGCAAGCACACACACATACACACACGCAGCAATACAGATGTTTGCCCTCACTTATCCATTGTAAATACACACCCACAAAACACACATTTGCAAGTAAAGCCCACTTTGTATCTCTTATATGTCACTGTTTGACTGCACACACAGACTACAATGCAGTATTGTGTTGAGTATTCAGAATGTGCAGTGACAAATCTTTGCATGAATGCATCTTTGCTTTACCCCACACAAGAAACTACTGAACGCACGCATGAAAAATGTGATCAAAACTGGGATCGAGACCACCACACAAAGTGATAAGCTGACGTTCAAAGTTTATTCACAATTTGTACACTTGTTCTGCTTACTGCCACGTATACAGTATATTCCATTTGAGTGGCTGTGTCAGTGGCCGACTTTGAAGCGATTGCAACCCAAACCAGCACTCAGACTCATTGTTTCATTTCAGGCAAAGCTCATCCAGGTTTGGGATGCATGGCATCTGATTAATGCACCCAATCCATTGATTCTGTGATAGTCCTATCAAAGTGTCACACACACTGGAAAGATATTCTCCTTTACAATTAGGTGTCGAGACTGTGAATGTAATAATGTCTTCAATCACCTTTTTCTTTTCCCTTGGGAGATCTGGCCTGGTATTTTTGAGATATTGCGTTATTTACTGTATGTTATCCTACATTAGTTCTTTGTACTTCAGGGGGACAAAAACTTGAGTTTCAGTCGTTTGTTGGGGGCTGAGTTGGGAATTGTAAAGATGCCTCCAGTGGACACAATGACGCGGGAGCAGCTGACAGATAATTGTTTTAAGTAAGGTGAATATTTTCAGTGTGTGTGTGTGTATTTGTGTGTGTACACATTCAATTTGCCATTTCAACCGAAAAAGCAGAAGTCCGAGTCTCACTGTCGGCTCTCCTGCGAACAGATTATCAGAGTTGACCCCACACCCACCACATTGACAAAAGCTGTAGCTAGCATAGCCGACCTAAAGGTCAGCAAACCCACCAGTGACGTTGGCAGTGTTGTACGGGGCAGTTTGAAGCGACAGAAAATTGCTCTTAAATACATTCACTTGTTCCATAATGTATCCACACCACACACAGAGGTCGACAAAGCCTGGATACAAAATGAATACACAATTTGGCTCTATTCCCAAACTATTGCCACCACAAAAGCAAAAACAATGACTTAAATTGTAACGGTATCCTATGCTGAACACGTCGGGTGCAACACGCTCGAATATGGCAAAGTGTTTGTCTTACTGTCCTGTTTAAAAAGATGATATTTGGTGTCGTATGTTGAACTGAAACATTGATTTTGGCGTTGTGATGAAACCCTAAAATTGTTGTCTTTCGGCAGTCAGAGAGAGATTGTTCATGATGAGAATTGGTAAAATGCAGGCAATTACACTTGATGCATAAGTAACATTTATATTGAGATAAAACACATGACTTATCCAAGATTGTGTAACAGTGTTGGGGCATGTTTGGTTCTAAATGCTGACTATAAAAGGCAACAAGTTGTTTCCCACGTGCCTCAAAGCCAGCAAATTGGCTGTCTGAATATTGTAAACACTGAAAAAAGTCCCACTAAGTGTTCTCATGTGCCTCTCAAAAACAAACAAACACTTGAACAGCCTCTTTTTTTAAAATTTGAAACCGTGTATCGATGCAGCATTCATTTACATATCACAACCACACTAACTTAGACATGAGAAGGATTCCTCATCCTCAGCAAGACACCGTTTGATCCCTTGAGTAAAAATTGGCTCGTGAAGTTTTAAGTTAGAGTGGCATGCTGAATGTGGCCTGTCCAGTTAGATGCGGCGTCCACTGACTTCACACGCAAGTGTCTTGGTAGCAGTCAACGGAGACAAACGGACGTCTCCGCCATATGCGGCGCAAAACGGTGCTGAAGCATTACGAAAATGATTTTGGTGGAGTCGCAGCGCTGCTCTTGGACATGCAACCCCTCACTGCAGCTTTGAGTGAAATGGCAAATATGGCAGTGAAAAATGACAAAGATGGAAAATAAAGGGCAAGTCTGGACTGGGGAGAAATCTAAAAACAAATGATGAAAGCCTACTGATGTCCCCGATCTGGCTCCATGCTTGATGATACAGTACATCAACATGTACAAATCTGACCTGGAACAACAGTTTCGGCCTTTCAGTGTCTACAGAAAGCTTTGCCACGACTCTAAGAGCACAAAAACGTCAAATGAGCGTCCTCAGTTGGCAGAACACTTGTTGTGTAAAACTTCCTTTTCGCTGAACGTCTCATCAGCTTGGAATTTGTTCAAATGAGTGTAAATGCAGACTGGGCAGTCTTTTGAGGAGAATAAAGCGGAGCGATTTTGGCTCAGATAACTGCAGTAGAAAGAGGAGCTGAATGTTGTGCGTGGACAGAGTCTGGAGATGATGGCAGGGAATGCTGGAGAGAAGATGGATGCACCTCAATCTGGGATTGGCTCGACCGAGTTGTGTCGCTTTGACACTGAGGAAAAGGAAAGACACGCTTGCAGATCACCATGTGGTCTTCTTTTGTAGTGAAGGGGAAGGCCCTGATTCACTTTCACCTGATCCATAAAACACAAGCAAAACAAACAACAAAAAGCTTCAGATAGTTCAAATAGAGACTCCACACTAGACAAAAATTTCAGTTTTGTTTGTGGTATTTTGTGTAGTGTAATTAATTTGATAGATGCTGAGAAGTGGAAAAAAAAAAACATCTGCTCGTTTTCATCAGGCACCAAATCACTCGTGTTTTTGAACATGTATACATCCATCATGGTGATGAAATCACTGCAAAAGATCAGTGAAAATTTTGAAAATTAAAACACATGAACAAACATACCTCTGGATTTTAGTTCCAATTTTCGAGGGAACTGGCAAGAAAAAAAGAAGAGAAGTGATTTCATAGTTATATGCACAAAATCGCTGATTTTAAGGGGCACCGGGATTTGAATATCAGAAAAAACCTTAACGTGCAATCAGTAATTACTAATGAGCTTTATGTGAAAGAGAAACTTAACAATTGAAAGATAAGAAAAAAACCCGATATATTAGTGAACAAATGACACATGCATGATGGGAAATAAATCTCAATGACACAATACAACTCCTTGAGAGGCTGTTTGTGCACAGGAAGAAATTATTAGTAACAGTGGAAACAAAAGAGACATGTGAGAAGCAGAGGCAGCATCTCTCCTCCCCTGATGCTACAATGACGTGCTCACACAGAAACACCACTGAGACATGAACAGTTTATTAGCAATTGAAAGACTGTGTTGTCTCATTTGAACAAAATCACGAGATGAGGTGAAGGACTTACAGACAAGACAATTACAAAAACAGACAACAGCAAACAAATGGATGGTGAATCCCTGAACAGGAAGGCATAAATATGATGAATGAGACTGAAGGCGTGAAGGTGGTGCACAAACAGTTGAATGAATAGATAAGCTGTGGTCCCCTGCATACAGAAAAGACAAATAATTGAAAGGGAGAAAGAGATGTAAATACCCAAATAAGACTAGTTTGCTGAAATAGCATTCAAAGCTGAGATAATATATCACCACACAGGTGCTTGTTTTGAGCCCTGCTGGGAAATGAGGTGACGTGTACCTGTCGGGAGCCAATATTAAAGCTGGCTCTCTGTCAACAGTCGATGTGCCTCGGTGGAGCCGAGGCGCGTGGAAACCTGTTCATCGTGTCAAATGCTGGGATGCTACAACACACAAACAAACAAACACACGCACACACGCACACGGAGCACGGCATTAAAACATTATCTGGAAACTCATGATCATTTGCCACCTGCTTCCCTCAGATCGAGCTCCGATGTGAACAGAGCAGCAGTGCAAGTCTTTGGCAAACCAGAGAGGAAAATATTTCTTTATTGATTTGGTAATGAATAGGGCTGTGAGCTTTAATGGGTTTGCGCAACACGACAAAAGTTAAGGTCTTTAAGTCTTGATTCAATTCAACTTAATTCAAGAATTAAGATTCAGGATTTGTATTGGTCACATGTTTACTGGATGTGCATTGAAAGGAAAGCATTGAGAATGTGATTGAAAACACGATAAGTGTGATCCTGATTGCAGGAGTGGAATGTATTTTCCTCTCTGTCTGCCTTTGCTGTTATGGTGAGACAGCTGTCCACTCCCAGACTTGTCAAGATAAACCATATGCAAACAACATGCGTGTTAGGTCTGTCACGTGGAGTAAAACAAAAACAAATCAACATGCTGAGCATCACACCCAAAAGCAGGACATGCTTGCCTCTCTCTGAACAAAATGATCAGGTGTACATTCATCGGATTTTGGCTGACTCTACACAAAACAAGGAGAGAGGGAAATACTTTTCATTAAAAGCATGCAGCATGTTAGTGGAGGCGCAGAGTCGCAGTGAACTCTGGTCACGTTCTGATTTGCAGACAGCTTTGGCTCGATGTTAACGCTGCATAAGTTTGCATGCACACACCACGATTACATGTGATGGGGCCAAGGAGTGCAGACTGTATTAAAAGAGGTGATATGGAGCATGACATGCACCCTCGACATCATCTTACACTGTTTTCCCTCGACCAACACGTGCCTCTGTATGCATAGTTAACATCATGTGTGATGCTTACTTAACGTGCTGCTGTTAAGGCATTTATGTGTTTGTGTGCTTAATCGGTGCACAAAACAAACTGCATGCACTTGAACCCACCACCAAAAGCCTCGCCCAGCAGTCCAACGCACGATTCCTCTCCCCATGCACAAAACGGGCACACGGCAATGTTTACCTTGGCATCATCGGGCTTGGGATAGATTGTAAGCGCTCGCTATGATAACCATTATTACCAAATTCCATACTGAAAACAAAGTATCGTGTGAAAGAGTGATGAGAATGTAACAAAGGAAACATAACATGCTTCAAAGTTCTTCAGCTTCAGAGGCTCAGCTTCAGTTCTCAAACACGAACACGTGTTAAGCCAGTTATTTTTGGGTGAGCGTACAAACAACAGTTTGGGGGCAAAAATGCAGGTTTACATAGTAAGTATCTTGCCAGAGCCCTTTGCAGAGGTAAGGGACACTTTTCAAGAGTAGCACACCACAAGAAGCCACATTATCAAGCTGTTAGAGCAAGTCCAAGCAGAGAAATGTAAACCAGCACCGAGAAGAAAGTAAACAATCCTATGTACAAGAGTGAGAGAGGTGGATAGCAGGGGGATGGAATGTCTTACGGTTTCATGGGAATTGTCCCACCGCTATAGCTACACAAATAATACAAGACAGGAGACAGTGACAGAAAAAATGCAAATGAGTAATGCCTGTAAACCAGCACGGAGGGGTAACTCTTGCATTTTTGTACCAAAGAGAAGGAATTGTAAACTGACAAACGGAGTTGATGATTCTCTTAAAGTGCTAAGTGCTCAACAGCGGGAGAAGGAGTTAAATGTGAAATGGCGGGGAAGATGGAAAATAGTAGAAATGGTTATCACAAAGTGAAATGCCAAGTCCCAGAAACAGAGGAACTACAAAGAGGAGAAAATGGAAGGGGGAACAGATTAAAGTTATAAAATACTATCATACCATTCTCTCAGTAAATCAGTACATTCAGATTATTTCAACAGTTGCTCCATTTAAATGGCCAAAATGCGACGCTTGAATACATTTGATATGTATATCTATGACTTGTATATCCCTACCAGGATGTCAAGGTCTTTCAACTGAAATATTCTAGATTGCATTGAGAATTTTACTCAATAAAAACAGGACAGTGTGTAAGACACTGAGAGCAACAGCGTCATAGTGAAACATGCTGCATCAAATCTTTAGAATGTTTTGTACATCGCCAACTTCAAGCAACCCTGGATTTCTTTTCAAAATTAAGGAGGAAACTGAGTACTCACTCGTCGTACACGTCCTCTGTGTCCATCCTGCGGTAGAATTTGGCTAATTTTACTGCCAAAATGATACTTGGGATCAGGAAGAGGGCGCTGCAGCCCAGACCCAACCAAAAGGAATTCTGGGGTTAAAATACAGAAGAGTTGCACAATCGTGAGGACCAACTCAACTGTTGTCTACTTTGTCATCTTCAGGTTGCAAAGCCGTCATCAAACCTAAATTAGTGGGAATTGACCGAACATGAGTGATAACAACAGTGACTGCTGTCTTCACAAAAGGACTCAGGGCCACTTTGTGGCTGTGTTAACTTGCTCTACTAAACAATCCTGCTTGAGAAGTGACCAATACTGGATGAGACGCAAGACAAAATATATATCTGGCCAGGTACATTAGACTACAGTACAAACAATAATGTACGTACAAACACAGAGTAGTCTGACATAAGTAATTGTAAGTAAAGCACACAACACACATTTTAGTATTGCATAGTGCTACAAAATATAAATGCAGTACACATTTGTAAATTGTTCCTCCAACAGAGTCTAAGTCCTGGAGAGTTAGAATGTGACATTTATTTGTGGGCCTGTGCTGCTCTTTCCAACATTGCACATTGCGATTCTGGCCTCATTTATTCTTTAAACACCAGTTCCTACTTCTCAACTGGTATAAAAGTACAAAGTCCTATTCATTCACAAGCCCCCGTGTCATTACCATGGAGTCGACTGCAAAGCTGCACGCTATGATTTCCGCTGTGTCCAAGATATTGCTGAAGGGCTTGCAGGGTGCCACGTCAAAGTTGAGCTATAGGTGGAGAAACACACAGAGCATTCAGGAGAGCAACCAACGCGCCAGAAGTTAGCCATCATAACTCAATGTGCAGTGTTCCGGCAATCAAGAAATCAGAGCCCCTCATCAATCAAAAGAATTAAATTGGCATATAGATGTAGCTGCAGCACACACCAACAAGCCACAAAGCAAATTCCACAGATAGCAGATTTATAACTTCTACACGTGTCCTTTTCTGTATTTACTTAAATCTAGCTCTCCAAGCTAAAACGTCTATGTGCCATTTTGTACCAATCAGTGTTAAGTACATAAATTTTCTACAAGTTGACAAGGGACACACACACACACACAACACTTACAGATGTTTTGACCCACTCGATGTATTGATAGAAGTAACCAGTGAGGGTGGCCTTATATCTATCAAATTCCTGAGGAAGATTAGAAAACAAGCCAATGAAATTAATGAGCTGGAGAAGAGGGAGCAAAACAAAATGCAACAGAATGGCAGTTACCTTCCGAACTACCAGTGTTCCATTGTGGGAGATCAGATCCTGAGCAGCATCCACAGCACTGATGACAGCCGCAACTTTGCTCTGGAGGGGAGAAAATCATTCAGATTTGGATCAGCCTGAATCCAAACCTGACGATTGTCACTGGCTCAGCGTTCAGCAGCATGCCAACTTTTATTAAAAGATAGGCACATCTGTGTTCATATTACTAGAAACCGTATATCTCACTGGCAGATCTGACGCCGTCCTCTGCAGGGACTTCATACTCTCGTTCAGTCCAGTCTGGTCAGAGAAATGAACAGACACGGGTTGAATATTACAAAGTGCTCAGGCTCATTTTAACTACTGCACAGGAACGCTCTCAAAACACAATAAGGCACAGCAGGACTAACATCTACCAACACAACAAAGTAAATCAGATGAACAGATATTCTGCATTCATAACACAAACAAACAGGCACTGCTATTTCCTCGTCAAAACACTCAGCCTCCACTAGAGAATGCTAATATACATAAATCTGTGTAGAAACACTGCGTCATAACATTCCCTAATGTTTCCAGAACAAGAGGAGGCAATTCTAAAAATGCACTGTTATACCTCATTTCCTTAAGTCATCTCAATAGTGTTAAATAATAGTGAGCGGTGAATGCTAGATCTCTGCTACTACTCTGCTGTTATTCAAACCATCTATCTATACTGTATACACTGTCTGTACATACATAATTTCTTCTGTATATAGGTTTTTCTCCTCATTCTTTTCCTTTTGTACCAGAATCTAGCACCTTCGTTTCATTGCACAATACAAGTGCTGTAATGACAGTAAGAAATTTCTCATTCCTGGTCACTGGATTCCTATTTCAGGGGTTGCCACGGTGGCTCATGGTTCTTCACCTACTTCTGTCCTCTGAATCAACTGAAACACCCACTGCCCTTATGTCCTCCTTAACTATATCCATCAACCTTCTCTGTGGACTCCCTCTTTTTCTCTTTCCCGGCAGTTCCATCTCCAACACCCTCTGTACAATGTATCGACTATTTCTCCTCTGCACATGACCAGATCATCTCTATGTTGTCTCTGAATCATTTTCAATTGGACCAGAACAATGTACGATGTAGTACTGTTCGTATCATCGTCTTTATTGGGGAGGAACAACGCTTTGTGAACTCTCTTCGGGCTCAAAAGAAGCAGTATTGCCATTTCTTTTGCAGTTGATATTAGGGAATGTTACCTTGCAGTATTTTCACACATACATTGTGATGTCAACATGTCAAATGACACTTCAATAAACATCAATGAACATTAACATTTGTTTATGCTCTGATATTTGGGTCTCTACAACGACAGAAACACAAGCGAAGCACACGGTGCTCCAGACGTCTGTGCTTACCCTCGCTCTACCATACCACTGGAAATCGATAGCATAGAACATCAGAACAAAGGAGACAAACACAAGAAAATGTCAGACCATAAAACATGCCAAAGTATCAGAAATACACTGACCCTGGCAGGGATATTAGCAACTGGAATGCTTTGATGCCATACTCCTAAGCAGTACGTTCACATATTTGGCTGCAATACCTTCTTTTGAACTGGTGTGTGTGCTGCGTTTGATGACCTTTAGACTATGTGCACACCTTATACTTACCTGTTCAAGTGCAGCTTACATAGGAGGGGGCATTTTGTCAGCAAAGCAAGCAACGCTCTTTTGAGAAAATACCAAGCATATCTCCATGAAAACACAATGTACCCTTTGGCTACACCGTTTTGAGGCCTTTGAAAGCCGCTGCGGGTGAAAGACTTTGTCATCAACCTCCCTTACATGACTTATGTTGGTGAAAACTACACAGTACAGTATATCCTTCACATTCACTCCAAGGGGGCAGAAATTGTGCGTTGCAGTCCTGGAATGTCTCCTTGGTCATTTTTCCGAAGGCATTACTAACAGAAATATGTCCAGAATAATAAACCAAAGATTACAAGGTGCATTACAAGTTGGTGTTTTTTGCGGCCTTGACGTGGTTAGGGGTGGATGTTTGCTTGAACAGAATGAGACACAGTGTCCTAACCAGCAAAACCGACAGTACGGGGCGGCAAACCATGGATGCCGGAGCTAAAAACAGAGGGCTGAGGGCTTTACCGTGGCTTGTTGCACGCTGACGACCTGCTGACTGTTGATCTGGCGCAAAGCTTTGACATCGCCTTTCAAAGCTCGTCGCAACTGGGCATTAGGCTGTGACACACACCGATGACAAACAAACGTAATGTCAACAAATCTTTTCCGATAAAATTCATAAAAAATCTTATCTCAGAAACTCAGAGGCCGAACTATGTGAATTACGCTATATCAGAATGACAAGTCATGTGTAATTACGCTGCTGCCCTTAGAGGTCGTCAGTTTACTCCACAGGCTGCTTCCCTGTAAGCTCTCTTACCATCTTGTCAGCCTCAGCATCAAGCTGATCGGCAACCGAGGTCAAGTCCACTTTAGTGAGGTTTTTGTTGACCTGAATGATATTGGGCAGAGGGAGAAAAGTATCATCACTAAAAAAGGTGCAGACACAGCATAAGGAGAGCTGCAATCAACAATATTCTAGAAAATTTCACAGTATGGCTGAGTGGTTTAAGGCACCAGACTGAAGGCGAACTCCATTGATCTAAATGAGGATTTAGGGCTGTGTGTTCAAATCTCACTTTTGACAATTATTACATTAATTTCCTGCATTGCCAGATCAATGGATCAGTAAAGTACCTAAAACAAGCTCATTTTTAGAAACACAGATATCAATAAAGGTGATGTTCCACTTGAAAAAATGTCAAGTTTCTTTCACTTTTTAAAAATTACAACAGGTGTGTCTAACTCTTTCTTTGGGTTCAAACACGCTCTCTAGAATTGTTTGGCATTTCTGTGCTGTGTTGAGACTGCTGGACGTAAAGCAGACACGTTATGCTGTAGAGGCAGACAAATGTTGAGCCTGGACTTGTTATATACACTCTTTGCTTTGGCAGGAGCTGCTGCAGGTAATCAGGATTCCTCATCAAAACCTAGTGTGCTGCACAGCCGTGCAGAGGCTCTTATCAGTAAAAACATGGCTGTCTGCTCTGCGTTAGCTGTCGGAACACACTTACATAACAGATACTCACAGGCTGTCATAAATACAGTGGAAAGGGTCTAAAGAGCTGGAGCCAGACTTCCCCCAAAATATTGCTAGAATCAACTATCATTTACATTTACGGTCCAAACATCACATTTAAATTGTCGTGCATCGATGTCAAATCAATGTAAACTTCTAAATTTGAAAGTTGCCCATTCATCATGTGTTGTTATCATTAGCCATGGCAAAATCAGCACTTTTTTTAGTCAAAATTTTGGAGACTGATACATGTCTGACAGAGCATGTGTGTGTATGGGTGTGTTGGTGACTTTGTGTGAGTGCTTCTCGTCATTCACCTCTGTCAGGAAGGCAGTATAGTTGATGTCTGCAAGTCCGACTTGAGAGAAATTAAGCAGGTTTTCTCTCCCTTCTGGCACTAACAAGACGACCTCCGTGAGGTCGATGCTGAAGTTGCTCAGCTTTCCAACAAGATTGTTGGTGAACTGCAAAAACATTGTCACAAAGGAGAATTCCATTCTAACATCTAACAACAAGATCAAACAACTGAGGAACATTAAATTATCGCAGCTGCCATCGGCATGCATCACTTTGGCAGCAGAGACGCAAAGGGGAGCTGCAGCCAAGGACGGAGACAGGGAGGTGACAAGCCGCTCATTTACTGCACATTAACATCTTAAAATGCTACAAGTGATTAAACAGTGATAAAGGCAACAGTTATTTTGATATGTCAAGACCACAGTCACACTGAAATAGTCATATATTCAGATCCATCTAAACTGATTTATTTTGGCATGTGCAGCTGTTAAGATAATGAATGTGTTTATCATTTTCCTATAACTTACGAGTTTATGTGATTGTGCACTGAATGCATTGTGACATAAACGCTGATAAAGAATCTTTTGTTGGACCTGGGCATCAGCGAATCAAAGCCTGACCAATGAAGGATTGCTTCTGAGGATACTACATCAAATCTATTAGTTAACGTTATCTAATTATGGTCTCAAGCAATAAACCCACCTGACCTGTGAAATCCAACAATCAACATACTACTTAACTTGTGGATATACCTCACAAAAAAATACAGATCCTGTCACATCAGCACAACAGTACGAATATCACGTGACCACTTCACTGACCGTGGCGTCATTGAGATAGGATGTGATATTGAAGACCGTGTCCATTCGCAAGGCAGTGTAAATGCCTTTATTCTCTTTGCAGTCGCTGTCAAAGAAAGAGAGGAATACACACAGGCGGGCGGGTGAGAGTGGGAGAGGCAGACATTTGAAGTTGTGAGTCTCAAAGCATATTTGCTGCCACCAAGTGAAAGTGAGTGGAAACACAAGCAACGCTACTTCCAGCTAATGGGCTGTGTCTCAGTGATGGAAGTGAACTGATTTAGACCAGGGTCGAGTGATGTTACTTCTGTGAGATCCGCAGTGTTTTAATGGCACATGTAAGTTGTTGAAGTAGCACTGTATGCTCTATGTGGAGATGTAATGACTGCAGGTCTGCCGTTTGTGCCTCTATGGTAACCGTCACTGGTTACCTAAGGAAATGTTAGATCTCAGTGGAGACGGATGATGAAAACTGATGCAACCGGAATGAAGCAGGTCGAGAGAAAGTTATCACCTCTTTCCTGTGCACCTCACTACATCAGGCTTAAAAAAAACCCTAGCCAACCTAGCTCACGCTTTTCCCTTCCTCACCTGTAGACATCTTCTACTGTCAGATTCAGGTCTGGGTCATTGTAAAGGAAGCCAGGAATGAAGTATCTCCACTCTGGTTTAATCATATATGGTGCATCCACCACCTAGACAGGAAACAACAGAGGCATTAAAAGCAATGAAAACAGTAGCAGCAACAGTAACTAATCCAATATCAAAAAATCTAATATAAAAAAAAAAACATTTAAAAAACACTAGTACTTGTTCTTGAACTAATGCTGATACTATTATTGAAAACAAGGTGTATCAGGGAATCATTTGTTCCATGTATGTGATCAAATAACGACAATTTGAATCAACCTTACCTAAAAACAATATGAAGCACATACAATGCAAGTATCAATTCCCATCAGAGATCACCACAAAAGTGACTCAAATTTTATGAGACAAACAAAGATCACTCACAAAGTCAAGATCTGTGGGAACCTCTACAATGCAGGTATTTTGAATAGATTTACACTGAGACAAACATATTCTGAGAAATCAAAGTCTCACTCTGGATAGTTTCACTTGCCTTGAACAGCTCTTTGGTTTGATAGGGTTCGCAAACGAGTTTCTCTACATTTCCCACCACCAAAAACAAGGCGGTGACTGCTCCCATCAGCAGCCAGGAAAAGATGAAGCTAAAGCCGACACCACTGTGACAGAAAAAGGTACAGTCATGGTGGAGATCATTAAATGCTGGAGGTCACAGAGGTTTACTGGCAAAAAATGATTAACAAGCATACGTGTGTAATGTATCATATACAATGAACAACCAAGTAAAAATTAAACATTCATTTTCTGTCCTCTATGATGGCAGTTTGACTTACGCCATCAACATCGTCCCGCCTGTGTTGGAAATGCAGCCTCGTGTGGTGGGAGAGGCGTGCTTGTCGTATCCCAGCGTGCCACACAACAGGCCCAGGTAGTTGAAAGCCAGGATCAGGACCACCATGCAGCAGAGAGCAATACAAGCAATCCACCTAAAAAACAGAAACAAGCATTCAAGATCAGGGTTTATCACTAGAGAGCTGTTCAGTAAGAAATTGGCCTACAAATGGCTGAAAAACTGTGCCTCTGGAGCAGCCTTAGATGTAAATGCATGAAATTACGTTCTGCAGTGTTTTCAGACGGTTGTCAGCCTACCTGTAGAAGTCAATTCTGTCTATATCGGGGTAATGGGCTTCAATCTTGGCGTGTGCCTGATTAACGAAGACGGTGACATTGTTGAGGTAACGCTGCACAGGAAACTGTTTGGCAAGTTTGCTGACTTCATCTCCAATGTTGTCCAATAAGTCTTGGACGTCTGAAACACAGGAGCACTACAATTTCAGAGGTCCATACGGATCATTTCAACCGCAATTGTGACAGGCATAAAACAATGTCAAAGATCGGATTAAAATAATACAATCACTCTGAAAATAGCAGAGTCAAATATTCATCATGAATTAGGAATTTATTGCTCCCAGCCTTTTTTCTGTTTTTATTTCTCTCTCGATTAACGCAGTCTCCCCTCCTTGAGCTGCCATCTTATCATGGTGGAGGGGTTTGAGTGCCCAAATGATCCTGAAAGCAAAGTTAGGGTAGGGTCCGGTAGGGCCTCCCAAGGCAAAAAGTCTCCACCCATGGGGCTCAGCCAGACTCAGCCCGAAAAGACAACGTGAGCCTGCCTTCCCATAGACTCACTGGGAGTATGGAGTCCATGGCCCCCTACTGCAGGCTGTGCGACCAGAGCAGTAGCTTGGTTCCCATTTCCGACCAAAAGTCAGACCTGTCTCCAGTACATGTGGGCCTCCGGCAGGTCTGCCCTTTGTCACCGGTCCTGTTCATTCTTCATATGGACAGGATTTCTAGTTGTGGCCAGGGGCCGAAGGGGACCCGGTTTGGGGACCACAGGGTTTCATTGCTGCTTTATGCAGATGGTGTTGTCCTGTTGGTGCCCTCAGAACAGGACCTCCAGCGTGTGCTGGGGCAGTTTCAAGCAGAGTGTGAGATGGTCAGGATGAGAGCTGGCACCTCTAAATCTGAGGCAATGGTTCTTGACCAGATAAAGGTGGTTTGCACCCTGCTGAGGCAGAAGTCAAAGCTCTTTATTTACTGGTCAATCTACATCCCTACCCTCACCTATGGTCATGAAATTTGGGTCATGACTGAAAGGACAAGATCTCGGGTACAAGCAGCCAAAATGAGTCATTCAGTCAAAGGAGGGACAGATGGCCTGTGAGATACTACTATGACAGCTTGAACATTATCATTGAACATTATCACTTACTTTTGACAACAGCTTTGGTCTGTTCAGCCACTGTTTGTGGGGTGTCATTCAGAGACGCGTAGCCCTGAAAGACAGGAGAGGAGAGACACGTAGCAGCGTTTTTTTTGTGTGTGTGTGTGTGTGTGTGTGTGTGTGTGTGTGTGTGTGAGTGGAGGTTGATTTCATCAGCAGTCCTCACCTTCTGAACAATATCGCTGAGGTTGGTTTTCAATAACTCATTCATCCTTTCCAGCACAGGCGTCACACTGGGGAGCTGAAACATCATCATCCACATATCACTGGGCAAATAGGAAAACTTCATGCTCTCCTTCAGCACTGATAGGCTTTAACAGTGTAAAACTGCTGTTAAGCTAATGTCATATGAGACTATGGCTGCCAAGTATGTTAACAAATTAATTTATTGTGGCGGATAAAACTCAGATTACAGGAGTCTCAGATGAGAGCTGTCAAAAAGCTTCTGTCATTATTCTGCAACAGGCTGCAAACAGATATCACAGCACAAGTTAGTTTCCCCTGGGATTATGTAAGAATTTCTGATTCACACCATTTTGGAGGCTGCATAGGAGCTCCTACGGTCTACAAAAACCATGCCAATTCTCATTGACAGGAACATTACCTGCATATGCAAACTACCTCGTATTCATAGACAAGAACAAAATGCAATGACAAATCAGTCATTCATTCACATGCTGGTAGGTGGCCACTCAATCACGGGCCGAACAGACACACACAATCACACTCATTACTGGGGACAGTTTGATATCACTGATTCCGTAAATGTTGGGATGTTGGGATGGCGTTTGTTTTGAGTTCTATACCTGTGAGAAGTCGGCACTGATCCGCAGCTGGGACGCGGACTGCTTGATGTTTTGGCACTGCTGAACCAGACCTGTGGGCCCAGCTTCCAGACAGCCTGAGTTTTCCAGGGTAAGAGTAATGCTGTTGTGCACCTGAGTCAAATTGGACTGAAGGTTCTCTGTTGTGTCCTGGAGGATTTTCAGAGAGTGGCTGGCATTCACCAGCGCTGACTTGGTTGCTCGCATTGCTGCATGGAGAGTGAAGATGGGTTAAGACCTGGGAAAGTAAAGGCTGCTGGTTTGTGCTGATGATGGGATCAACATCAGCACAAATTTAATAAACATTTGGTGAGATCAGATCATTTGGTGCCCAGGAAATGCGCAACATTGATTGGAAAGAAAAAATCTCGGATCGATCACGATGAAAAAAACCCATGCAAATCTAGGGAAGCCTCCTCCATCTTGGCAGGTAGGTTTGATGATTGATTGATTTTCTGTTTTGAAGAACGGAAGCGCAGCAAAATCACCATAATT
The DNA here is from genome assembly GCA_900312935.1 of Carapus acus. Taxonomy (NCBI): domain Eukaryota; kingdom Metazoa; phylum Chordata; class Actinopteri; order Ophidiiformes; family Carapidae; genus Carapus; species Carapus acus. The sequence goes on from OMPJ01000182.1 coordinate 86,504, forward strand.
TGCCAGTTAAGTGTTCAAAGCGGGTTTGATTGGCCTATGAGATGAGGCACACCTCAACATGCAACCGTGTACATGTGATCGACAAACAAATGGCCAATACCAGAGGGATCACTGTTAACATCACATCCATCACAGCAATGTTAACACTCATCTGCACTTCAAAATCTGGCACGATTGTCTGGCTACAGATCTGTGTTTTGATTCCACGGACACAACACAACATCTGAACATCTGCAACGGACACCAGCAGGGTGAGGACAGTTATTGTTCAAACTCTCATTTGACCAACGGCTCTACGTAAACCACTTGGGAGTCAATCACACGAGGAAAAGTTCACAAGGGTTGGGAGTCAAGGGGTTAAGACTTGTGCATGTCAGGTTACCTTCCTTGGCCTTCTCGATATTTTCTTCACGACAAAAAATAGATAAAAAGAGCAACATTGAAATTCTGTTATACGTTTACGAGTGAGTGAGTAAGTGAGTGGGTGAGTGGGTGAGTGATGAGTGAGTGAGTGAGTGAGTGAGTGAGTGAGTGAGTGAGTGAGTGAGTGAGTGAGTGAGTGAGTGAGTGAGTGTACCTGTAGCCATAATGAGCACGCTGTCCAATGCCGGCCTGACCTCTTCAGTCAACCGCTCACGTATGCCTCCACCCAAAATTGGACCAATGTCTGTGAAAGAGACACACCTTATCTTAGGAAAATAGTAAATATGATGAAAGCTCTCTCCGTCAAATTGACAGTTGCATTGTTAACATTTGCACTTGATTTGTGTATTATTGACTCTTTTGGTAGACATCCGTGGTGCTTGAAGTAACCTGTGAGTTGCCAATGTATTTACCTTCATTATTACTTAATAAGTGCAACTAGAGACAGGTGTTGAGTGATTACAAACGCAGAAAGAAGACGTGTCCAGTATATAAGTTGTGTGGAAGAATTTCATTTTCCACAAGTGCGATTCAACAACAGCGTTTGGATGACATAAGCGGTGTCCCTGCAGTGTTGACCTGCAGTCAACACTAGTGACATGCGGTCAGGGGGAGAATGGATAGACAATGTATAGGACAAAAATAGGAAAATTAAATAATGGTTAGAATGGTTAGATTTATCCAGTGATTTGCACTATGAATTTATTTGCAACCATAACATGTTACCTGCTGCCAATCAAATGGTGAATAAGTTACTCTGTAGGGATCATATGTTTGTAAATCTGATTGTAATGAGGCCAAGAAACCCACCAAACGTCACTGGTAAAATACAGCTGAATGCATCAAATACAGGAAAAATCTGCATTGATTCTGTCTTAGAAGACTGCTGTTGAAAGATTTTGATACTCATTAAATGAAATACTCAAAGCCTTGAAATATTAAAACACAGTATTCAGAGACCAGTGGAATTGTAGGAATCCCTATTGTTTTTTTTTGTAATATGGTCAATGTTTTTGTCTTATCTAAAACTGTGCCATCAAAAGCCCAGGATGGAACTGCTGGCAGCAAGAGAACATGTCATGTTCTCAAGTCATACTTCTCTCAAGTATGATGAAAAGACAGGAGGCATAAAATAGTTTGTCTGAGGTTCTGCAGCCTTAATACAATATAAAATATAAACAATATTATGATAACAAGACAAAATGGGTGCAGGAGAGAGACAATCTAGGAGATCAATAAAACAAGACTTTGCTGCTTTTTCTGCTCATGCAAGGATGAAGGAAATGTTACTCACTGTTAAGGTCGTGGGTAACCTTGTCCTGAGCGGTGGCATATTGGGATATTAGGTAATCAATTTGCTGGAAACAGAAGCAGAGCAGAGACTGAAACACACCACCACATCAACATTTCATCTGTTGCATCCATGTCTTTAGTTGTTTGCAGTGTTTGATAAAAAGAGGACACAATTAAGTAGTCCAGGATAGGAAAGAGATTTACAGTGGAAACATGCTTGTTACTTCTTCCCCCTGTTTTCTGTTTCAAACATCTACTTTGCTGTTGCATAAGGACATCATCATAACCGATGAAATATAAACACACCTCGTAAAATGAGTTTGCAGCACACAAATACATGAATACAATACTACCAACAAACAACCTGCCGTACCTTTGTTGTGTCGTTAGTGAAGATTTGCACGTCCTTTATGTTGCTGCTGACCAGCCTGCGGATGTTCTTCACTTGGGAGCTCAGGTTCTGGTTAGCGGCATACGCACACAGGATTCCCAACCTAAAAACACACACAGAACACCTTCGGTATCATCATGCAGCCGTGACGTCCACACCTTGTCCTGTCTCTGTCTGACCAGCGCTCCACAAAAATCCATGACAATTCCACAATGTTAAAGATATTGAGACTCTGAACTGATAGTCTGATCTGAGGAGGGGCCTTTACTTTCTCTGCTGCAAAGGTATATTCCATTATACAAATGCATCTTTTATGGTACCACAAGGTGCTCAATGTGTTGTACACTTGTCCAAATATGAAATGACATTACGACTCAATGGGCACTTGGGTTACAAATCAACCCATCAGTTAAGTAGAGAACTAACACACTGTTTGGAATCAAATATAAATGACACTGCATGAGATTATGCAAATGGAAATACACTAGTTTTTGCATACTACAACAGCATGACATTTGTAGGCCGATATGTTCTATTTTCACTATGCCATGGAGCCAGAACGTATATACCTGCACTACTCATTAGTAAAAAAAATAAACGACAACAACAACAAGATGATGATATATTCTTACTTATTAACATATGGTCTCTGATGAAGGACACCGATTTAGACAAAATGAGGTGATGTCAACAACTTTACAGTAGGGGTCACTATGCACCATCATGTTCATGTGTGTTTCCCTGTTCCCCCTGTTTCTACCTGTAGAACAAGGTGCGTCTCCGTGACAACCAGGCAGACCAGACAAGTACAGTATGTGAAGGGTATTACTAATGTAGTAGCATGTTTGAAAAGGATGCAAGTCAAAAGCACAAGGGAATAACGAAGCTGGTGCTCGCATGACACAATCACAACAACGGCCACGTTATACAGATGCAGATACAAATACAGATACAGAGTTAATCTGCTTTTAATATATTCTCCAGGTGCTAAATGATTCCCTCCAAGGGACCAACAGGTCCCTGTTGAGATATTTTGATGTTCCCAGCTTGTAAACTGAATTAGAGGAGGCAAAGAGAAAGACGCGTCTTGCACATTTTGCCCAGACCTGAATGAACAGGTGTGTCACTGTGAGAGAGTGTGTAGGCCCCCCAGGGGGACGTGTGTGGCTGACCAGCCCCCATGGACAATATGTGAAATTACTGTGTGCATGTTGTCACCTTCCATCTTACAGATACTTCAGAGGACATCCTTGGTCACCAACCACCCCTAAGACAGACACTGTGACTGCAGCCTTTCAATTGCGTCCTGCGCTCCCTCCTTGACCGTCGTCTACCAGCAGCAGACCATCTACCTCACCAGACTGATTCTTTGGGATTCCTCCCATGCACTTTGGCTTTTGCCTTCGGGCTGCTGCTGTCTGGCCGCAGATTTAGCTGTTCAGCCTGCAGGAGCCAGAGGAGAACAACCTCAGTCCCTGGTGCTATCGTGCCTCTGAACTCTGGACTGTGGCATCTGACCCCTGGCTTGCCTATACTGTGGATTCCACCCCCAACTGTCACTCATAACTTATTGCCCTTGCCTTACCTGACTTATTCAGCCTAAACTTGATGCCTTTGTTTTAGTGTCTAAACTTATTGCCTTAACTTAAGGGGCCCTAAGTTATTGCCTCCACTTATCCTCTTGAACATATTGCTTAATGCCTCCATTAACGGGTATTTATTTCTTGCCTTTTTTTCATTGAGTTTTTGATAGAATTGCCTCTTGGGGACCACATACATTTTTCAGATTCGCCTCATTTGTATCAGTAAATATTTTAATCCTCCAGATCCAAATACCATTTGGATCAGCATCGCTCCTGTGGATAGTCTGTCATATGCTGTGCAGACTCACCTGATGAGAATGTGCGCGAAGCATGACGGAACAAAGTGGAGCTTGTTCCTGTTGGCAGTGTGAAGACAATAACAAAAGCTTCCCTAGTCAAATATTATCATGAATGTCAGTGGTGTGATATAGCAGAAGCAGCAAGGACCAAAAAGGAAGCCTCAAAAAGGCAACTTCCACAATGCAAGATCCTTTTTACTGTTACTCTTGGCCACACGCAGGCACAGGTTGAGTCTGGAATCAGGTTAATATCTCGATTGACAATTTCTCTCAACTTATACTTTGGCCAATGTCCTCTCTTGCTTTTCTTTGATTAAATAGTCTTGCTGCCTGAAGCATTCTACGATGTTTCCTTAGTCAGTTTCTGTCATACACATCATAACCGTCCGTCCGTGGTGCTCCCAGCCTTTTCTCTCTCTCTCAACTGTATTCCTCTCCCTCTCCCTCTCTTTGCCTTTGTCTCTTCTCATTGCCTCTCTCTGCCTGTCCAGGGTCAGTGGAATCTGCAGCCTAACAAAGGCTCATTGAGGCAAAAAAACAAAAAGAAGACAGGCACAATTCACTGCTGTCCACCTTGAAATACCAAACACAGGAGTCCAGCTTATTGTTCCTAAGTATGATTCATTTCTGTTTTTGTGTGAACGATTTGCGTTAAACTGTTAAATCATCTGATGTTAAATCATCCAGTACCTCTTGGAGGAAAAAGCCATTTCAGATAGCTGTCTCAGGCAAGGAAGTCATTGCAATGTTGTGATATTGTCCCCCTGAGCGTGTAAAACTGGACAAATCCGATTCCCTCCAAACAGACACTTCCCACCCAGGATCGGTTACACAAACTGAGGTAGTGACCCACTAAATTGTGACTTGAATGGCCGCTTGGACATTGTTGCCTGTGTCTCTCGCTCTCTTCGTGGGATGGGGGGATGTGACCTGAACAAAGATTTACCTGGAGCTGCTTCAAAAACAGGCTGAATTCTGTTTTCAGTGTCAGTGAAACGACACATGAAACTCTGCGGGTGGAAACCCCAGGAGACCGAATCAGAGCATCAAACCAATGCAGGGGCCCCAAAATCTAGGCCACTACAGAGGGCAGGGGAGTGGGTGTTACACAGTCTGCCGGTTCCATAGCATTTACAGACTCGCAACAATGGCCCACATTCATCTGTCCTGTAGATGCAAGACTGAGACAATCCCCTTTCAGACCCTCCCCGTTGGGTCTGCTCGAACTGGACCCCTATTCTCCTCTTGGGCAATTATTGCAATCACTGATAGCTCAACAAAAATGCCAAATATTTGAACTGATTGGTTGCTATCTAAAGTAACCGATACTCCAGCAAATGGAACGACCGCAACTTACATGTACATACATAAAAACAAAGACCTCAATCAAGGCATCTAACTGTGGGCATTGCCTTTTTGTTTGTGGGCACGTCAAAATTAAGCTTTTAATCTTTGCAATCTTCATGCAAGTATTTCTGTTGTTGTGCGACATATTTTTGATGTGAATGAATTTTCTGTGTGAATGAAAAGGCCGTCTGGACAACTTGACCATGAGAGTGAAGCCCACGATACAGCTCGTCTTTGAATTCATTGTTGCCAGAGTGACTGCAATAGGAATGAAGGGAAATGACTTCACAACACACAGAATCAAGGTGCGTGTCTGCGGGAAACACAGAAACGCAACTGTCAACCAACAAATTCACCATCAATTGCATGTATGGCCTGATTCATCATCATTGGTTTGGTTATCTCAGGATGAAAATACACCATTATCACTATCAGGTGCCACACAACCAGCTCAATCCTGGAGCTCTGCACGGTGTAAAGTTGCTGCTGCAACTTACCTCCCCCACCTGAACGCTGGAGGTAAAATCCCTGTAAGATATCCAGTATCTTGACAGACAGTCATTGCATGACACCTTTCTGGTTATTGGGGATTACTATATGCCTGACTGAAGTTAATGCTCCTGATGCTGTTAGCAAATCCCCTAAAAATACCCCGTCCACTGATGAACCCGTATGGAGGCTGTGAAGTGAGTGATGTGTGGGAGGACGAGAATTTACATATATTGTATCTGTGTGCGTTTGTCACTATGTTGAAGGATTGGCTAATTTTACCTGTGTGAGTGCGCACACCAGCGTATGTGTGACCGAGGGTTGCGAATGTGTGACTTTGCACGACAGCGAGACAGAGCGGGAGAAGGTGCTGCTTTGTCTCTTGCTGTGGTCTCTTTTCTTAGTTCCCGTCAGTGTACGTGCTGCAGGTGTGTGTTGTTCTCATTAGCAATGAATGTTTTGACCTTCAGGAGCAGCAACTACTTAGAATAGCAGGTTACATGACAATTCTAGTGCACGTTGATTCACATTGTATGATTCCTCAAACAGAATGAATACAGACATGAGAGGCTTTAGACAGAGATATAACCAATTGAGAGTCTGGTGGAGGCTGCTGATCCAAATATCCATATTTCCTCAAACAAAAGTCAAGATAATATGAATATACATCTAATATTAAATCCTGGAAACAATGCTAATACTGTGTAACACTCGTCACAGATGTTTTGAATGATGAATGAGATAATAAGAGAGGGGCTTTTGTTACTGTACTATCAGGGTCAGAGGAGCAACAAGTGCACAATCTCCCACATAAACACGACTTAATCACCCACAACGCATTATTACTCCATCACCTTAATGTCATGATCAGTATTGCATGTCCCACTAAAACACTGTAATTGGTTCTTGTGGGAATTAATCTGCGATGCTTCACTAGACTGCAATCACCAATCAGTGATGCTTCGCTCTCTCTCCCTGCACTGCTTGTCGTGCAGTTGTTACACCGTATGATTGATCTGACTCTGATATGAATCAGATGTTAGTACGGTATATGCTAATTACAGGTCATTTAAGTATGGACGTGAACAGCCTATATCGTGCCGTAACAAATAATAGGACCTCCAGGAGTGTCCATGCATGGGGAATCACACATGAATAGGCCTATCTTAAAAGGTAATTTGAACATACATATTAAAGGAAAATCTACACAAAGTGACACCAAGGCAAATCACAGGAGGAATACAGGAGGAATACAATTATTTATCTAAAATATGAAAGCATTATGTGACTGATAATACATTCATCAATCGATTTGTCTACTTTGATCCACTGACCATCTACTTTTGGAATGTTCATTTTCTAATTTGGAAAGTAATGCGAGGAGGTAGAAACATCTCGCTGTCCGTTTGACACATGTTTTCTTTGAGATATCTGATATTAAGGATTTAATGTGAGCACCATCTATCACTCAGTATTACCTATGCATTTCTCAACATTTCAAGCATGATTTTTGATGATCTACCACCACAAAATACATTTCAGATGTCATATCACCACCTCATCATGCCTGTATATCAAATATCAAAGAACTGATTCACCTCAGTTTTGATGTCCCCTCACTGAGACTTCATGAAATATGAGTAAGATTACCTTTAGGAACAACTACATGCATGAATTTCATATATGTTTCTATAAATATGTATGTAAGAAAATGGTACTGGATGTATGTTGACATGTAAACAATGTGTGGAATATTGCAAATAGAATGTTATATATTATAGAGCTTCGATGTTGCCAAATACCTGAAGTTGGAGCGACAAATGCAGATGCTTTGTTCAACAAGTTCATCGGCATGTTGAACGCCAATCGCACATCCCTGTTAGATAACTCTGCTGCTTTGTCTCACCCCCTCTCTCTTATATTTCATCTCCAGCCGTGTCTTTTCTATTTCATCCTCACTGCTATCTGAACGACTTTTATCTCTTTCAGTCTTCCTCTCGTCTGGGTAGTAACCCCGCCGACGCCGCCCAACCCCCCACGCCACCCATCCAATCCTCCTCTGAGCCTCTCTGTCAGCCTTTGTGCTGGGCTTGAGAGGGAGCCTGGGCCCGGGCTCTCCTGCTTGTAATTGCTTCATTAGAGCTGCAGAGGCTGTGCAGCTGGTAGCCGGGGAGATTTAATAAGAGCATGGAGGGTGCAGACTCCAGCATCAGGCTGGCTAGGATATTGCTGTGGAATTTCTAATATCTGGGACCTGTTCCAATAAAGACAGATAGTCAGACAACGTCACACTAAGCAGATGCCCCAATCCCTCCTGTCCAAAGGATGAACATTGCTTTCCCAGGGTTTCTTTCCTTTCATTAAGTAATACTTTTGTCAAACCCCGATGGCTACTGTGTCCTCTTGGTGTTAAGCCAAGAGTAACGTGCAAAGCAGTTTAAGTTTCTGTGAGATATGGGACAGCATGACGATGAGTAGTGAAGGAATAAGGAAGAAGCTCCGGGTTAAATGAAAACTTTACCCCTGACATTTGTCTCTACTCGTAATGGGGACAAATCCTGCTGCGGAATGAGTAACTGAGAGGAGATTCTTTGAGGACAGAGCTTCGACATCACCATGCGCACACAGTATTGAATCTCTACTCTCTGCTGGGGGGGTGCGGCCATGTTCATTGTTTTCAGGTTGAACAGTTGCAGGTTGAACACACCGTCTCTGCTGTGTCGGGTGCAGGATACCATCGAGTCAAAATGCCCAAAATGTGAGAATGGCGACATGACATTGGCAAACTATGACTCAACACTGGAAGCAGATGGGATCACGACTTGTCACAGAAAAAGCAAAAGCAGCTGATGGGGGGGATGCTTTCAAAATAAAGCACGTCCATCAAACAATGTGTGAATGTCTTAGTATTAAGAGCAATTTAGTCAAAATTCATTTGCACAGATGAATCATATCAATCCAAAATGCCTGATGAATTATAAATTGAGGTTTCACTGTGAGATGTAGCAGGAATATTGAGACTGTGAGTGCCTGTATGAGGGATGCTGCCATATTATATCTTCAGGACAACTTCACTATATATAGTAACTTGCATGGGAATGGGGGATGGGGAAAAGTAGGTTGATGACCGCTGAGTGTGTGTGACTCATAAACATAGGTTAACTAGGGAGTGTGTGTGTGTGCGTGCGTGTGCGTGTGCATGATTGCATATGAGTGTATAGGACAAATAGGACAAAGCCATGGATTCAAAATAATCTCAACTACACATACAGTGCATACTGTGCATGTCTGCGTGTGTGTGTGTCTCCCTGTGTGTGTGTGTGTGTGTGTGTGAGAGAGATGGCTTATTTGTCTATCCCGCATGTATGCATGCCTGCCCACATGTGCTGCGCGGGCATGTCCACGCATGACACTCACGTGATGATCAGTGAGGTGGAGAAGAGCAGAGTTCCCAGCAGGCCACGCTGGCAGTCGGCATTCTTCCTCTGGCGCTGGTGCATCTCGCCGCCACAGTTGTTGCAGCAGCGGCACAAACAGAAGAACAGGCCGACCAGGGGCATCAGGACGATAAAGAGCAGTCCCAGCGCCACACAAACAAGGAATCCGATCTCATAATGCAACGCCTGCGGTTGGCGGAGAGGGAGAATAATGGTGGCATTATAAAAGGGTGTTGAGAAAACAGATGAAAGACAATCTGTGAACAATTTAGGGAAGACAGACGAGTAAAAAGGACCACAAAAAAGGCGATAGGAGAGCAAAGGGGATGAGAGGGAAGTGCGTATTAAGAGGGAACACACAAGAAAGAATGGGTAAGAGGAGCTGCAGAAATATAAAACTACTCTCCCAACCTTTGCTTGTTCCAATATTAGGAGGAATATGGATCTTATGTAATGCATCAGCGGGATTAAGACAATGTCAAAGCTTCCTCTTGGAATCAAAGAACAAATGAAACATGAATCTGACCTTTGGAGACCGCCGACGACAGCGTCAATCGTCATTTACAGTAAATTGTGTTGCCAGTTGCACAGGTTATTTGAGATCATGAAATATATGTTTCATTAATTAGGACTGCAATTTGAAAGCACGTTTAACAAATGTCACAGTACAATGACAGAGATTGCATTGGACACGTCAGTATACAGTATTGATGATAATGCAATGAATTGTTTGTTTTTGTTTGGTGTCATTATTGCTGTTGTACACTTATGGAGGAAATAAATGTTGTCAATTATGGTTTGTCTTGGGTGGGTGGGAAAGGACACAGTTCTGCAACATGCTTAAAAACAGAATCTTCTAAAAATTGCAACTACAGCATATAACAGCAGCGCCTCAGAGGCATTCTACTCGCTTCTCTCCACATTCTGCCTCACACTGGGGCTTTTGTCGCTGGCAAGTTGTGTCAGCACTGCCTCCTCCTTGCCCTGTGTCACTGAGCACGACGCAGCACAGACTTTTGACTTTCTCTGACTAAGTGGCGAATAGAATCAACCCACTTCATTCACCACACCGTGTGTGCATCACAGTTAAACAATATTCAGATCAGAGTCACTGTCCTCACTATTGAATAGACGAGCGGCTGCCTCCGTTGGGTTCCGTCAAAGTACCTCTCATCACAATCTCACTTATGACTCACTGACCTGGCTTGCTCACACACACCATACGAATGTTTACTTGATATGTAGAGTTTAAAAACAAAGGCTTTGCAGAGCAGGCGGGAATAATGGTCTCTTGTTTAATCTGAAATAGGAGGGGTACTGATGTAATATTTACACGCTGCAAACAGGTCAGCATACGTCCTGGAGTGCATTGGCTTTCACGGCATCAATATCCAATCAACTTCTTCTGTGTAGGTTCAAGCAAAAACGTTTAACAAACTTCCCTAAAATTCGGGTGTATGAGAAAAGGACGACATCTCAAAGGGAGGTTGGGATTACAGTTACTTTTAACCACTTTAAATATAAATTACATAGAACTGTCTTAGCACTATCTTGCAGGCAAGGAAAAATGTTATCATCCCAATGTTTCACTCCCATAGACACATCTCAATCCTCATTGGCTTTAGATTTAATGAACAAAAGCTCTTCAAAATGCTGTTGCTCTCTGCCTAAGATGCTATGATCGCACATGGACATTTTCCAAAGAGGCTGGAAAAGGATTCTCTTTCCCAATGATAGTGAGTGGGAGAATCAATAGAATAATGTTTTTTTGGGGGTGGAAATTGGAATCTCTATGAGAACGCACCGCAGAGATTATCTGTGTGTATGGCTATGCTGCCAGAGTTCCAGCTCAGCGTGCAGAGAATTAAGCACAGCAGGGTTTCTGCCAGCATCAGCATATACAAGATCAAGGGTGTGAGTCTGTTGCACGAGTGGATCCTGAATACTATTGACCAGCACATTTTGTGATTGCTAACTGTCAGGAGGGAGGGGAAGGGACGGGCTGTGGGAAGAATGCAGGAAAGTAATGTACTTGAAAACCTAATTTAATGACGCAAACACAAGAAACACAAGACCTGAAGGACACAACATGAGAAACCAAGGCGCAGCTCAAAGGCACAGATAAATGGAAAACAAAACCCAAAAGGGATTCAATGGGTTTGAACGGAGCAGGGGAAAGAGAACAAGAAAAGGTACACCAAACAAGACGGACAAGGCAAAATACAAAGTCCAACCATGATTGTATACACAGAGAACGACAAAATACGACAATACATAGGGTGAGGCCAACAAGGAACCACGAGCACAAGTGGAGTGTGAAGACGCAGGAAACACTCATTCAACATTCGATTACACGTTCAAAAACACATTCAACAAATGCATCAATAAACATGAGGGTTTATATGCAAGAGTAAATGAGACACACGTGCAACACATTAGGGTTGGGAATTCAATTACATGACCGGGACACAAGGGAAAATGATTTCAAAATAAAACAGGAGGTACACTCGGGACAGGTAAGACATGACAGTCTCACTGAGTCCCACAATTTTTGTAGAACACCAGAGTAACTCAACTAAATTAAAGGATTTTTTACTGCTCTTTCATGTCTCACATCATGCAAAATCTCACAGCGCTGGTTGGAGGCATGCTGACTATGTGGCAATGCTATTTTAGAGCAAAGCAAACTATGCGGCATGAAGCCAGGGCTTCAAATGGTATGACATCCCGTTATGATCTTGCAGGAAGGAAGAGCTGTGAAGTGTGAGTCCGAGGGTTATCTCTTTCAATTCTACCAAAAAACTAAACAAAACATGCTTTCAATCAAATCTAATTCTTCCTTGCTAGCCCTGACCCACTCAGCATTCATCCACAAAGGCAGCATGGTCAGGCCACAGAAATGGCAGCTATAACTTTTGTTAGGCCTACATGGTGGCTAAGGGTTTGTTGGGATTGTTTATGTGATTGCAACAGGGCTGCACAACTAATGCTGTGAGATAGAAGTGTACACACACAAGATATGTATTTGTATGGTTATCTGTCACTGTAACATTGCAGATACAATATCATTCAAGTTTCAATCACATTCAAATGGGCATTCTTACAGTGTGCAACCCTATTGATTGGGATGTTAATTGTTGGAACAGGTTCTACACTAGGTCCGATGTTCCGACTTTACCTGAAGGCTCAGCACAATGTTCTCTGGCTGAGGGAGGCCATATGAGAGGAGATTAGATGAATGATGGTCAGATCATCAGAAGAATGATGATCAGAGGCCATACAGAAGACAAAGGCTATGTAACTGTGTCAAAAAAAGTGAGGCCTCGACACAAGCAATATTTGTTGAAATGGAGCGACAGAGATACAAAAAGGGCTGAAACGTGCAGAGAAAACATAATGATAATGATAAAATGTATCTACTGCAAACAATTGATAAAGACTTTATTGAGTGAAAATTATACCCATTTACAATGTATATCTTGGGGTTTTGGTACTCTATACGAGATCATGTCAGAAGCAAAGTATTAAACACAAGCCTAAGCTTGTGTTTAATATTTTGCAAAGACAAAATGAGCAAATATATTTACAGATATGTAAAACATATTTAAAGAGAAACGCATTACATCGCGACACAAAAAGCAGTCTGTGATGTGTTTAGTTTTACCTTTTTGTAGTCTTTTCGGATGGACTGAAACCTATCCTGTGCCAATTTGACAACAAGCTCTGCAAGAGAAGACAAAGAGACACAACATGAGGAATCTGTGTGTTGACATTTGCAAGACAATTGCACAATGCTAATCAGTAATCAGTAAAATGAGCCTTAACCATAAAGGGCACATTGGGAGAGGAGATTACTGGAATATGGCAAATATCATGAGGCTGGTGCAGTCAGTTCAAAAACTGAAAATGAAATTGTGCTTCCACCTCTTTTTATCACCTCTTGAACAGCATTGGCAATTTAATCAGTTTGTCTATGACTGTTAATTGGTGCATCAATATTGTCCCATCGTGTGATTCCCAGGGCTCACACGACACTGTCTCTGTGTAGCATTTGAAATGTTCCTCTCTCAGCAGATTTGTACCCATCTCGGATCAGACCAAAGACAGTAGTGTCATCAGACACTGAACAGTTTCACAGAGTTCACACAGGTTCACGGTGTAGAGCATTGGGTGGAGGGCACTCTTCTCTAGGACACATATGTCCTATTTGAATGGAGCAGCAATTTGTCACTTTTTACCTCTTGAGGGCATTAGATAGTCTCCCAATGTTTACTGAGAAGAAGCTGACCAAACAAACATGACTCTCGACCTGTTCTGAGGAACAGATTGCCGTGTTTTATGAAATCCAAACTATGGAGTCTCTGAGGTAGCATGGCATGAATCATCAGATCTAGCAAATGCTCACTGAATTACAGTGTACAATGCAACAGGTAGGTGGACAAGTAATGAGAGTACAGTCTGTACATCTTATTCAATGCAGCTGTCTATTAATAATGAGGAGGTTTCAGAGGGATAGCTGGAAACGGAGCCAAACAAGTCTATCTCCTGTGATATCAAATATGCTGCCCTTCTTTCATATCCACACCTAGAGCAGCTCCCTGGCTGTGAGTCATATCGCGATGATACAAGCGGTGAATATGACCAGTGGCAATAACTGGCCAAAAATAAGATGCTAGAGATGACAGACAATGGCTTTTTCTCACCCTGTAATACAGCTTCTGACCCCTCACAACAGCTATGTGCTGCAAAGGAACAATGGCAGGGGACATTTAGACTTATTTCTGGTTTATTCAATGCCAAAGAAATTGTTATTAGTTTGAGATTCGAATATGATTTTCATGCAGCAGCACCTTGCGATTCAAGACTCTATCAGAAGACAAATTGTATTCGTAAATGTTGGTGAAACTTCAATATCACGCCAACTGTCAGGTTTCAAGACACTCACAACATATCCTCACAAGGTGCTAGCACTCATTGGCACAGCTGGGAAAATCACCTGAGGCATTACATTAATCGCACAATAACAAGCTCTGCAAAGCAGGTTGTTACTTGCTCCTTAAGTTTGTCAAATCTAACCAGAACATTGGACAAAAATAGACATACATTCTTTATGCTGTGTTGCTTTGATTCATCCCAAAATTCTTTTGATGACAATTTTCAAACTGAGACAAACAAACTAGGTCTGATTCCCAACCAGGCAGATTTTTATCAAAATGGATATATAGGTTGCTGGGAGTCTGCACAGTGAGGAACCAATGGCCAAAACAAGGTCTCCATCAAATACAGTAGTCAGCATATAACAAAGGACACAAGCAACAGATGACAAGATTTAGAGCTGGAGGCTGGAATGAATGTTTACACCTTGGACTAACAATTCAGGTATAAGAGAAATTATTGCAACATTAGTTTCATTCGATTAATCATATGAATACCTACTGAGATCTAATTCGTCGATATTGATAGCTTGAAATTGCCATTTATCAAATTTTTGTCTGCTTTTTGCTTGCCGCATTCATCTTATATTTTGTTTTGGTGCACTTTTTCAAAACTGAACGCTTCCATGCTGAACACTGCCGCTGAAACCTACATTATATAGCCTCAGAAGCCTGAATAAAAAGTGCTCATGGGCTTTTGTGGTGCGGCATTATTCCTTTTGCAGGAGTGTTTCCTTGAGATTTGCAAGTGAGAGGGAAAAATATGAAATAACACCAGTCTAATATTAAACATAGATTTTTGCGAAATGTGGATTGAACAGCTGGTGTGTGATGAGGCACTGGCGTCAGACATGCAACCTAAAAAAAGGCTTCGGGGGCAGATCAGGCCTACGGCCTTTGTCTTTTTGCATTCTATTCTAAATCAGTTGGAACATCATATTTTCATCATTTCACAGTGTGTAACCAACACAGCACAACAAAGAAGCCAAATACAACAAAGGGTCCCTTTCACTCTACAGCCAATCAATAGTCATAGTTTTTCTATTTTCTAGGTTAGTACCACCACTCCTGAGTGGCCCCTGGCAAACACCATTGTGACCTCAGTGATGTGCAAAATGATGCGGACATCAACAAATACTCAGTGGGCCAAATTTGACTGAGATATCGGTTGCTGTCTTGTGATGGCTCTTTGTGAAAGTTTGAAAGGAGACACTGACCAAGCGGTGAAGGGGTGTGTGAGTGTGTGTGTGTGTGTGTGTGTGTGTGTGTGTGTGTGTGAGCATGTGTTTGTCTGCGTCTGTGTGAAAAGTAATTTAGCCTCAATGTTACACAAGAGACCGTCATGTCATTCAACAATCTTTTATGTCAAATGCTGTCGTAATATCAGTTGACATATGAGACACTCCGCTGTGGCGTTGTTGTTCTGGCCTCGCTCAAAGGCCTCGACAAAGGGGAAGAAACACAGACACATAATCCGAGGAAAAGACAGAATACGCGCTACGTCTGTTGAGTGCGATTTTTTGGTCACTCAGGATTTCAACATGTAATCAGTGACCAAAAAGAAATGACTGACCTACATTATCAGATGATTTGATGATTGAAACACAGTCAAAACCACAAAGTTTTGGTCAAATTGATCAAACTTATAGTCTTTAGATGATTGTGTCACCATGTATTTGTTGTGGATGGCATCTCTACAAATAAGAAACTTGGAAAATGTGACATTGGAGAACAAAGAACAAAGAAAAAATGAACAGTTGAATATGAAATATTACTTCTATTGACGGTAAGCATCGGTAAATAAAATACCAAAGAAATGAACACAGGGCACACCCAGGCTGCAGGTTGATGCCTATCTGCCTTGATAGGCTGGGAAAAGAGAGAGTGGGAGAGAGACAGAGGCAAAGACGGGTATGACGACGCACAGCAGTAATGAGCAATAGTGGCTGGATGGTCTGAATTTAGCATGCATAAAGAATATGTACGTTTGGCTATCCATCATTGCTGGTCATGTTCCAGATGCGGTCTACGTGTTAAAAAAAGCACAGGACACAAAGACTCTGGGGAAGACCACTGATATGGAACAGGCCTTAAGCAATTCATTGACTGGTGTGTCTCCTTTCATTACAGCCAAAGAAGTGGTGCTGACCTTCTCCAGCAGGACAAAGGTCACCTCAGGACACAGAGGACTAGTACAGGCACCTAGGAACCATCTTTGACAACCATACAGTACATCCCAACTTCAACTCCTATTGAGGGAGTGTCACCAGGGGATGAGCCTCCCGAGGAAGCTGAACTCCTTGTGGATCCATCACAACAAGAATTGCTTCCACACAGGTAGAGGACATAATCTACCTGTGTGCACCTTCCTCCACCCTTATTAGTCACTCTATGCTCTTACCACATCTGGGAATATGTGCCAACTACGACATCCTTTTTGCAAACTCCATTTATCTGTCTCTCTGAGGTCCTCTCTTTGACACCATATCTATCCAGCACCCTCTCATCACCTCAAACATGCCTCTCAAACATGCCCATTGAGGTCTGCTCCAAAGACCAATGGACCATTGAGGTCTGCTCCAAAGACCAATCTCCTGCCCTTTGGGACACTCTACACAATGTCATCCAACTAACTCCAAAAATCCTTTTTCTCGCATTGACAACATCCAACATAAGGGTTGGGGTTTTCCATTTCCAGCTTCAAGCACGTGATCCTGTCAGTGACTGTCCTTACCTCCATTACTCTACTCGCAGAGTGTTCCTTCAAGATGACTGCCATCTCATTTCTCTTTCCATCCATACCTCAGTAGAACAGTTTGCATCCCCCTCCAGTGCTCCTTGCCTTGCGACCTTTCCGTCTGATCTCCCGAACACACAATATCTAATGATACAAGCCATCTAATCTACCTTCTTTCTCTTCATCATATCAGCTAAGTCTCTCCTTTTATCGATGTTTATGCTCATCACTTTTCAAGTCATCATTGCTGCAGCTGTTGTTGTTGGTTCACTCGGAGAGCACCTTGAGATAACTCCTGTTATGATTTGGCCCTATACAAAGAAAATTGAATTGAATGGAATTGAATTAGCAATCATTGTTATCGGTCTGATTTTAATTCATTTTTGAGACATTTGAAATGCTCTGGAAAGGTCGGCCACACAGATAAAAGAGAATTGGTTTACCAAATGCAAATAAGTTCCTGGTAATGATAAATCTGGATGTTTCACTTGCTTACCTAGCGTTTCAAAGTGGCAACTCGTGTTCAAATAATTGTGAAACTTCTGAAAAGCGCGGGCAATACTTAACTATGTTCCACACCCATCAGCACACAAAGACGACCTTCCGTCACAGACGAGCAACTCTAACCACCAGGACGCCCTGTGCCTCTCTTATTGAAGCAAAGTTATTCAGATGACTAGCTTTTGTGTACGAAGATGCTCAGATATCTATTCAGGAGTATCCTGTGACGCACGTTGTTGAAAGGGCCGTAAACATGTCCTTTGGGAGGGCTTATTGTTGTTTGATTGCTTTTTTATTAAGAAATGTTGGTTTGGTGAGACACAGTCATGCTGACTAAATGGTCAAATAAAGCGCTGCACCCAAAGCAATGAAAGGGGGGGAGGCCTACTGCACATTGTGTCCTCTACTTTTTCCATTTCACATTCCCATCAGTCAGGATGATTAAAGGCGGCAAACACACTCCTGTGTCCAGCTGTCACAGAGGACACAGAGGAGCATCACACTGCTACACACACTGTTACACTGCAGCAATCTCAGCTCAAAATCCAACCAGAGCCGCAGGCAGTGGAAATCGCAAAAGACGCAGTTGTGACTAAACCTCAAATCTTGTTGGTTGAAAATCCAAAGATGGCAAGTAACAGTACTCACTGGTTGACATGCAAATGCGTTACAGCCCTGAAGTAGAGCAAATAGACCAAGTAGTAGAAAATATCATTGCATACAATTGTTCTGATGTACTTCTTAATTCATACAATGGGTACCAGTCACATACAGATTTTTGTTTTCTAAACTATGTCTGTCATACAATGGTCTTGATGTAAGTATAAGAATAAAACTAGGAAGAGGAAGAAGAAGAAGGAGAAGAAGAAGAGGAAGAAGAAGAGGAAGAGGAAGAGGAAGAAGATGAAGAAGAAGAAGAAGAAGAAGAAGAAGAAGAAGAAGGGTGAACACGACCTGAGGTGGTTAAGAAACAAATAGGCATTGCTCCTCTATTGGAGTTAACAAATGTAGGAAAATAAGGGATTTGTAACGTCAACCCCTCCTAAGATTTGACTCACGCTGGGCACAGTACGGACGGTCAAGTCAAGTCAAGTCAATTTCATTTGTATGGTACCAAATCACAACAGAAGCTATCTCAAGGCACTTTCCAAGATGGAGCAGGAAGAGCGCCTCAACATGTAAACAGTCAAGGTCTACGTGGGATGGACACGCAGACAACCGACATATCCCCCATTAGCAACAGTGGCGAAGACACTCTCTCTCTCTCTCTCTCTCTCCCTCTCTCTCACTCTCTCTCACTCTCTCTCTGAGAGTCCAGTCTAAAACCAAGGTTACAAGTATTCCTGTACTGAATCGCAGGTGAGGAACATTAGAGAGTTAATACTCTCACAGCTTGACTTTTTAATCAAAACAAAGCTTGCGTAGATGTCATGGTTCTGACTTTCAATTAGAGTCGACTTTGCACAGCAACACATCCAAACGGGGGAGACACGGTTGCTATAGCATCAGTAACTATGGAGAGGGAGTCGGCTTTAACTTCACACAGCTTAGGGACATACACACACAAGCACGCGCGCACACGCATGCACACACACACACACAACAGAACAGCATGTTAATGTTTGACAAAATTGTAACAATAGATGACTTTTGCAGAGTTAAGATGGTGTTCAGTGCTGTAAAATGGGGGTGAAGCCAGTGACTGTCCTCACTCAGAGAAGTCTCATCAGAGGACCTGATTTTTATTTTGTTATTTAGAAGTTAGCTCAGTCGCTTAACATGGTGTCTATAACTTTGTGCCTTTGTGAGGGAGTTCTCCTTGTTTCTGTGAGCTGGCACACATGCCTGGAGGAGTGCTGAGCATACTAATTTAACTTACTGTGCAAATATTGATAGTTTTTTGTTTACAGTTACTGTCTGTTCTCATATCATTCATCCTTCCGACAGTGACACCAAAACTCACACAAGAAACTCAATGTAACATTTCATGCAGGTATTGTAGGCCTCACTAATACTTACATTAATACAAAAACTAAAACTAACTCTAATCTGGGTACTTTTTCTGAATAACATACTGAAATATTGGCTACTTAATTGCATTCTGATCTATGTCGGTAAGCAGTCCAAATAATGTCAATATGAGCAGGATTTCCAGGCAGGCCTTGAGTTTAAATTCCTTTCCCCCACTTAAAGTTGAGTTCTATATTTACAAGAATGGGTCATTTGGAAATAACAAAAATGATGGCACCCTTGTTCCGATGCTGTGTATCATAGTCACCCACAAGAGCCTCTGTGTATCTGTTCCAAGTTTCTGAATCATTGTCCTTATTTCTGTCTTGACCATCAAGAGAAAAATGCAGAGATTATTGAGGAAAATCGGTATCACCATTCAGTTGGACCTTAACCCATTTATTTCAATATCAAAACAATTAAAAATCCCTTAGGATTCAAAAGGCCAGTGGCCTTTGTTTTAAGACCAATGAGCTGGTCAGTAAGTCTCACACACAGCAGTGAAGGGTTCAGAGAGGCTATAGCAACCCTCAATCGTCTCAGGTCAATCCGAAGCTTTCAATGCGGTTATGAATTTTTGAATGACAGAATTTAAACTGAGGTATAAGTTCAAATAGCCTTTACCTCCTTAGATATCCAAGAATCCAAGAAAACTACCCAACAGCTGAAAGTTGAAAGAAAAGTTGCTGCTGAATCTCAATTTCTCTCTTTTTCTCAAAGTCAAAGTCAGATGTTTGTGTCAGCATAGTTTGGTGTAGTTATGTGGTCACTTTCAGGTTTGGACCCCTTTCTAATCTGAAAATGCATTAATGCAAATCATATTCATTCTCAGGTGCTGCAAAGTTTTGTGGCTGACACAACTTAAGACATCAACCACTTGAGCCGAGTGCCTCTCCCCTACAAAGATGCACAGAATGTAACTAAGAGAGTCATTGCTTCAGTTGGTAATAAAGATTCTCTTGCCACGAAAAAGATGCCAGGATTATGTGACTGGGTTCCGACAGTTACAACTCGCCACATTCCTACGGTCGAGTCGGAGGGGACTGTAGGAACACCTCCCACTGAAGCGGAACAAAGAGGCCATGACTGCATCGGTGGCGATTCATTCAACAGAACACAGTTGCAAAGGCCTGCACACTTAGCCCTTTAAATGAAGGGCTTTAGTAGCACTCTGATAGGCAGGAGCTCTTATTCAACACAGTTCATCACAAATGGGATTCGTCTCTTCTACGGTTTGAATAAGTTGACATCTTCAAAGGCCGTTCTGCTCTTGAGATCCTCTGATTTCTCTCTTTGCCTCGGCTTTCACAGCTTTGGGATTTGCCACAATCTCTGAGAGACAGCCGGGAACTTAAGCTAATGGTGGCATTATAAAATTACCTGGAGAGGTGTCAACGCTCAAGTTATCTTAATGCCACTGCTTGGTTCTGACGCTTTGTATTCTACCGATCGGCAGCTGGTCCTCTCTCTGTCAAGCATTCTGCAACCTTCAAAGCTAGATGTGAATAGAATGGTAAATAACAGCAGGATGATGAAGAATAGGAAATGGCAAAAGCATCCTGTGAAAGCCAGGAGAGCAGGAATCATTTAGAATTCTGTATCACAAAAACCAATAAAATGGGGGCACAACATCTAGTGGAACAGAAGGAGTTCGAGGTCATATTAATGCATTGAGACTGTTAGTGTTATTCAAATGCAAATGAGATGAGAGCCCATCTATGGAAGCAGAGAAAGAAAATACTGTTGACAAAATGTAAGATAACATCTGTCGGTGTTGTTTAGAAGATAAGGTAGGAAGTCTAGATGAGATTCACTTTTGATGGAATACCCTTGAGACATTTATGTTTATTAGAAATTGAAATTCCAAAATCAAATCAAATGTAAATTTGGGCATGCGTACAGTGACGATCCTTCCCTCTACAGCGCTCAACAAAGGTCTCCTGTAGTCTTACTGCTATGAGCTCCACTCCATGGAGCAAGTAGTTTCCATGGTAACCAGATGGAATGACAGTAAGAGAACTTGAATTATTCTTACATATCTACGTATATTATGATAACATATACATATATATATATGTATGTATGTGTGCGTGCGTGCATGTGTGCGCAAGATATCGGGAATACGTATGTGTGTATATGACAAAATCAGAATAGATACACTGTATACAGTTGAAGATTTTAACGATGACATTTGAATCAAAAGCAACTGCGATAATGTGAAGGAGGAAGTCAAAGATGGAAGTACTTGGTTCCCTGGACAGGTACGATTCTGCACTTAGTACTTCCAAACATCCTTGGCCAAAAGGTTTCCCGAACTGACGCAGTTGTCTCTTTGATAATCAAGTCAAGAATAAAAGCTCCGTCAATCAGAGCCGACATGCAATACCCAAAAAGACCTTTCAGTGAGGCAGTGAGAGGCGATCAAATACTACAGACAGACGACTTTTCGACCAAACCTCTGAAATATTAAAACCTTAGAGTCCATTAAGATTTCAGGATGTGAAAGGACAAAAAACATCAGCATATACTGGCACAAAAATGCAACTATCCACCAAATATATAAAACTGGGGACTGTGTGGAAACTCTAACTTCATCTTACCAAGAGAAATGTGCAACGTGTTTGCCTCCTATATTTGCAGAAACCCTCATTAGTTGGCTGATAGAGTGACACAGTGCCTCTGCTTATCAGAAGGCATCACGCTTTATGAGAAGAAGAAGGGTGAGGCTGTTTGTGTCCCGAGGCTTCCCAGTGCCAGTGGTGACATAAGGGTGTGTGACAACATTAAACACACACTGACAGAGGAGCACACAAGGCTTAGAGAAGCTGGAACAGCGCGACCGTGCAATGGCTGGTCTCAAGCAAAGATTCACTGGAAGGACAAGGCACGGCGGGACAACATGCAGTTGTCCAAGACAGCCCAACACCCTGGAGAGCATGGGGTTAGTCTGATCCGTGGATGACTTTTCCTAAGGTTTCTGTGTATTCCAATGATTGGTGGCATTTTGCGAGGCAACTTGATCCATGATTTTCCCTCCACGCTTCACACTGTGCGGACATAATGACAACAGGGATGTCCAAAGGTTACACCTATTTTCCATAAATATCTGAAATGTGAGAGACTACAGCCACACCAATAACAGGATCCTATTTCATGGCGTCAGAGGACAAAGACGTCACGTTTCGCAGCGTAGCTCACAGTTGCTTATTGTTTTTATGGGAACAACATTCCACGTGTCCTTTTCAAATTGCCACTCATCTTAATTGACAGACAACCTTCAAGCGGGACCCTTTGCTTTTATTCTTTGGTGCAGCTACGTGGATTGGTCTGAAAATCTCACTGGGTGCATTGAAACGGAAATACCTGTGCAGGACGAGGAAGGGGTGAGGAAAATGTTCCCGATTGCAATTCAATGATACAATGATCATCATTTGCAATCATAGTCCGCAAAGTGTATAATACAGAGTGTGGGATTACCTCTGCCAAAAACGAGGCAATGATCTACTTTGAGATGGATGGATGGATGGATGGATAGATAGATAGATAGATAGATGGATAGATGGATAGATAGATAGACAGATAGATATATATTTTTCAGGTGAAGACCTTTTAATGGAAAAAAATCCAGTAGATAATGGATTGTGCTTCCATTCCAACAAGTCCACATAACAGTGATTTTTGCTAGCATTTTTTTGCATAGTTTTGAACACAGCGTGCACTGGATTGAAAAAGCGGAGCTGCAATCCAACAAACGGCAGGAACTGCCTCCCCCCCTATGCTGCACTTCGGTGACTGGTAAATTATCCATATATTCTCTTTTACCATAGTAATGCAGGATTTCTGGACTGCTGTGGTGAGCTGTGAAGGCGGGCAGAATTCTCCAAGCTGTAAAAAGTACAGTGAGAGTACAGAGAGTACAATGCAGAGAGTACAGTGCTTCTACCTGCTGCTGAGCAAGCAGATGAAACAAGGAAAAAGATTCACACTGAGAATAGTGACAGTTACAAAATAAAAACAACTGAAGGTGGAAATAAAATTGGACATTAAGCTGCATAACAACCAGCATTTGGATATGAAAGCCATCTAAAAACATTTGACAGGTGAGTCACCCTGTGACAGTGAGACTAGCAGCAAGAAATGAGACAACTGAAATGCCTGTGAATACAAATCAAAACAGCAAATAGAGAAAAAAAACTAATTGCCTGTTGTCAGTATTGCATGCGAATTCTATGATTCGGACATCTTTCTCAACAATGCGGGAGAGGCTCTAATTATGTGTTTGCCAGGGGCTGCATCAGCATTGGAGATGGGTACTGCCTTGAAATCTGAACCCTGACCTTCTAACTGAAAGACGTTTCAATCATCTGACCGAAACAATGAAAAGAGACAAGAGAAAAAAACAAAACAAGCGGAAACAGGTCAGACGCTGCGTTAAGCATTTACAGTCCAAGCACTGCTCTTGAAACTGACAACAAACATGGATATCAGGTTCAGTTTGCATATTACAGTTTGGATAAACACTTGGTTTATTAAAGTTTTTTCTGAAGTCATTGGACATGAATGCCTGATTTCTTTTGTGACTGAAGCTTGTTCTATGTTGTCCTTTCTCTACACCCATAATTTGTTCCCGAAACTGCCTCACATGCGTGCGGTGGAGTTGAGAGCTGACGCTCTTTTGACGAGGATGTTCAGTGCTGAATGTCTACATTGCATTTGTTTTGATAGAATGAATACAAAACATCATGAAGTAAGGATTTGTTTTGCAGTCATTGAATTTCCAAATAATAATTCTGGTGAGAATTGGTTTATGCTGTTCATTTGCACTTAAAAATGTAAATAATAGAATTGTAAACATGCGAGTAAAAATGTACAATCAAATATTAATGTACTTAATGTATACAGCGGTGAAGCAGAGCGCTACAAAAAAAAAAGCACAAAATAAAAACAATTATGAGCAGAACAGTAAATAGGTAATAGGAACAGTAAATAAAAAAGAGCTTAAAATGTTATTAATCACAAGTAACCACAGAGCTCTAAGCTCTAAAGAGATCTGGATCAGGAAATAAGGATATGTGGAACGGCACGTGTTACAACCATTGTGTGTTACAAACCCATGGTGTGAAGGATATCTGGGTGTGTGAGGGTGGAATGGTTGAGTATGTGGGGATGGTAGGCAGTGTTGGTGGGTAGTGATGGTAGGTAGTGACCGCAGGTTTAGAGGTTTACCTCTGCCTCCTGAACAAGTACTGTAGCTTAAATATATACTGAGTCATCTAATAGCATATGGACCATTTCTGACATTGTGTGTAATGTGGTGACAGTGGTTTGCCTCTGTGTATGAAACCCTTATCTATTCATATGGGTATTTGTTTCTTAGTCAACTGATGTTTAAAGTCAATGTTGTCTCACTGACGTGGATGCTCGGGGTTGGTTTGATGTTGGTACATCGTTGGGAGTGGCAGTGGATCAAGTAAACACAAACTGATCTCATGCTGAGCTTTCACTTCTGAGCTACTCAACTCCCTTGTACATTAACTGCACCACTGTGAATAAACACATTGATGATTGAAATCAGTATTATAAGTATTCCCTCCAAACGATCAAGTGTGGTCACACCCAGGTATTGTTTGGGGTTGTTTGGAAGGAGCTGCTCCCTAACGTCACCTGATAACATGATGAGCAGCGCTTTTTCGTTAATCTGTTGTGCTTGTCATCAGGGTGATTCACGCTGTTGGTCTGCTTTGTATGCGGGCCTGTGCTCGGAGTTTCCGTATGGACATGAGATTCAAATCAGCGATAGTGGAGTGAAAAAGGAATGGCAAGAAAATTCAAATTCTGATATACAGTATAAATGAGATGTGCCACTAGATGAAATCTCCAAACTGATTCTGTGAGTGATGACCAGCACAAAGCAGCGATCACAGTTGTGAATATCCTCAAAAAAAGGTCAAAAGGGTCATTTGAGCGGTCATTTGGAAATCAACATTTCCACACGATTATCCAAATCAGTGGACGAGAGGCTGAACTTTCTCATGAATGGACCGTCAAACCTCCCTGGGCGGAGGTCCGCTCCGCAAAATGAGCACTGATGACAAGAAGAGTGCGACAAGACCAACACCATATGGCGCCGAGACTTACTGGATTACCGTGTTAACAAGGTGATTTAGAGAGGTGCTGATCTGCAAAACATCCTGGTTGAGCGGAGACACAGATGGTGACGTGAGGGGAGAGCGAGTGTATGTGGACCTCCCACCACCCAACCAACCCATTCAAACACACAACTTCAATCATCAGGTTCCTTTTCGTTAACCCAGGTTGACACCTGTATCAGGGGAATTCGTCCAGAACATACTTGTACAATTCATCCCCTGCAGTTAGCATCCGATGATAATGGTGTCCTGACAGCATCAGGTAATCAATTGTGGTTCTCCTCATGTGAGGTACAATGCTGGATGCAAAGAACTGGCAACTTGAAATTGCTGGATGCCATCACTGGGAATGGCAGAGGGTGGAATTTTAATGGTATCAAATCCCACAAGTGGAAAAAACAAACAAACAGTCAACCTATGACATGTTGGATATGACTAACTTGGCTCTTTCACTCTACATTTTTTTGAGTCATTGTATGTTGGCCTCAGTTTTCAACTTCAAGCAAACTACACTCATATTCATGACAATTACACAGTTTGATGCCAACAGGTAACTCTCCTTACAAAAAATCAATGACTGATGATCCAGCTGGAACAGACCTTTCCAAGTCCTCCTAAGTACTGGTGGGCTGATGCCCCTCAAACAGGTTTCACGGCCAACCCTCACGGGGATTAATGTGTTTCACGGTCGGATAACCAGCGTCAATACGGTCACTTACCCTCTGGGAAAGGATTTGGCTGCACGGCAGACAGAAAGGCGTGGACGAACTGGAACAGAATCCCGATCGGTCCCGGCTCGTAGTGCGCCACCGTCTCGTAAACTCCTGCCGGCACGTAGCCGAAATCCAACTTTCCCGGCGGCGGCTGCCGTCGTCGGGACTCGGTCCCCGCCTGGAGTTGGCTGGAGCCGGAGAGTCCGCACAGCAGCAGAAAGACAACGGGCGTCCACATCGCGCCTCACGCTACCTGACTAGAATAAAGGGTTAAATTTCCGCGGGGGTAGAAAGCATCAGCAAAACGAGAACCAGGCTTCTAATGCTTCTCTTCAATCAGATATCAGCGATGATTTTTTTTTCTTTTTCTCTTTTCTTTTTTAATCGGAGGTATCCAAATGAACAACTGGCTGCGGTTCAAGTCCTTCTACCCGAATGAAGCCCCATCCTGGGCATGGTGATCCGTGACTGGCGGTTTCCGACGTTCCCGATGTGCGGATGCGGTGAGATGTCGCGTCGCCCCCGGCTCGCACAGGAGCGCCTCCGCTGTGCGCACCGAGATGCTCCGCGTCACGGAGCGCCGGTCCGTGGGGAGGCGCTCCTCCTACTGGGAGGACCAGGAAGAGGATGGCCGGCTCCGGATTGGCACCTATGGCGATATAACGTCCTCAGATTACGCAATTCAACCATGCCAAGTGTGGCCGACATGGAGAGAACTATTTCGACGTCATTTCATTATAAATACATACATAGCGTTGGACTTAATTTTGAAATACCACCCCTCTTCCATATCTATCTATCCATCTATCGAGCCATCTATCTATCTATCCATCTATTTATCTATCTATCTATCTATCCATACACACATTCATAAATACACACACACACAAATAAATGAATGGATTGAACAAGATCTCTGTCTATTATACATATTTTTGTGCCTATTTCAACTACCTACCTGCCTATACATCCAGCCATACACAAATAAATGAATGGACTAAACAAGATCTTTGTCTATGATACATATTTCTTGTGCCCATTTCACCTCAGAGGATACCTTGGGTGTGTCCCTTGACGATGATGTGATTGCTGAAGACAGCGTCAGTTGTGACATGCTTGTGTTTTTACACACAATCATGTCCTTTTTGTCTCCACCTTGAAGAACAAATCATGCCTCTGTCTTGCATATCGGAAGGGTTTCCCATTACCACAAGCTTTGATTACTGATCCTGAGAATCTGTCTCCAGTGATTAAAGACTCATTACACTGACAGCTGGTCTGCTGGGAGTTTAGGAACAAGGATTCTCCAATGCTTCACAGAGGAATAATTGTGTTTGCTTGGGTGGCTTTCTGTGAAAAAGACAACTGTTCAAATCACAAGCAGATATGATGTTAGTAAAGATTGATATGATAAGAAGTTGAGACCACAACGTAAATGAATTTATGTTGTTCAAAACTGCATTTGTGCACATCATCAACATCAATACTTATAAAGTTATCCCTGCAGTTATGTTATTTAGGAAGTTTGTATCAAACATGTACCGTTTCCTCATCGTACTACTCAGTGCCCATGAAGTACCCCTTAATCTCAAATAGATTGATGATTAGTTTAGATCTACACCACAGGGCTTTACCAATGCCAGCCACAGACGGTTCTGTAGTTGACAAACAAACAATAAAATACAATAACAATCTCTTACTGGTAGTTGAATATTATCTGTAAATGTGGTGGCGTCACTCTGTCTTCCTCTTGTTTTGGTGACCATCATTATACCATAACTTGGATGTGTTCCTCTTGTTTTGGTAACCATCATTATACCATAACTTGGCACAATTCCTGCTCTGCCTGTCCTTGTTTAACACACTTTTCTTCAACAGGTGAGAAGTCTCAAAGTCAGATAAGGTCTTCCTCCATCTGACTGTCCCTATCTCCAGAGAAGGAGGTCACACTGCTTTAACCCCAGTTTAGTAGCATCAAGTTAAGAGTCTTCCCCTGTTCCTAGACTCTTAGCAATAAGCATCATTTACGATTCCACAGTACAAAGCCGCATGGAGTTAAACCAATGAAATACTGTATGTGGCCATTGTTATTGGGCATAGAAAAATGGTAAGCGCCTAGCAATGTGTATCAGTGTGATTATGTGTAACTCACGCTTGATTCCTCACCAGAAAGTTGCTCTTCATGCCCACGTACACTGCTCAGGGTTGTGATTGGGTCAATATTGTGAGTTACTGAGGACAATCCACTGGAGAATTCTCACCTTCAATGAGTAGAAACCCCAACAAACACAGACTTCAAACCTTAATTTCATCAAACAAAACATTTATCTTACCAACTTAAATTCAACCAAAACAAGGAAAATAAGGATATTGCTGAGGTAAGCATTAAATAAGGAAACAAAGCAGGCATGTACAGGCATTTTCTTTCCTTACATAAGAACACTTAGGCCTCATCTCCAGTGACTGCGTAAAGCCCAGCTGAGTTAAGCTGCAGTTCAGTTTTGTCACAGACTTCAGGGTGTGACTACTTCTGGAACATTTCAATCGTGGCAAGCCACAACAGGGATAAACTACTACTGGTGGAGATGAGGCAACAACATGACAGACTGAGGCAAATTCAAATGCACTTAAAGAAATTGGATTTTGTATCACAAATGGCAGCTCCAAAAATAGAACCATCTTCTTATTACAATGGCAATGAAATGTACAAAGAGAACCCCTCATAAAAATATTTAAATAAATGTCTCTGGACTATTATACATCTTCCTTCTTTCTAACAAAATACAATACTTAATTTCACTGTGTGACAATTATTTAACAAAGCAAACATATTTTACTGCACTACAAACCACATTCTAAAATTGGCAGCACAAATATATATTATTCTCATAACATGGGTTAACTGAGATAACTAAAATATTAAATGTTTTGAAGACACCAATTCCAAGAACCAGAGTCTGCGGAACACTGGTTCAACAATTACCAATTTGATGGGATTTGATAAATTAATTTAAACCCCGATATAGTGTATTACTTTCCTGATGTACTCCCACCTTGAATCATACATATTTCTGAAATAATTACATATCACCATAACACAGTGGCAGTGGTTAAAAAAAACCCCAAGGAGATGATAGGTCGTACATTGCAAAAAACCCATAAAGTGCTACACAAAGTACCATGACTAAACCTTATGAGTTTACTTGATTTGAAAAACAAAAGTGGCATGTGCTGAGAGAAGACAAATACTCAGCACCTGCCCTGGAAGATTTTGTACCAACATGAAATGTTTGCATTGGTGGAATGCAGCGGACAACATTTTGTAAAGCTCGTGACATTTTGGTGCTGCCGGTCTATTGCAGTTGTGTTCCACAAAAAAAAGAAATATTGCGTGATGTGGAAATATTGCTCTAGTAGTCCTGTAGTGTAAACATCGTGACAGAAAATACGAACTGAGTGACAAAAGAGGCTGACCCTTCTTGGTCAAGCATGTTCAGGACAACATCAGTGCAAACCCTCTGAAAATAAAAAGTACTTATTCAGCTACAATGTGATTATTTAGAGTTGGGATATCTGTCTTTCACAAAACAGGAAATAACTTGCAAAACACTAATTGTCTGGCGTATTTTGGGATGCAATTCAGGTTGAATTTCAAATATTTAACATCAGGATGAATGTCCCTGAACCAGATAAATGGCTGCTAAAATCTCAACAGTTTTTTGCCACTCTAAATATGTGAAGTTCTACATGGATGACAAATGAACACACAGCAGCGATCATTGCCCCACACGACAAAACTCTTAGTGCATTAATACATTGCAGTTGTAAACCACGTTAACATCTGTGAAGAAATATGCAAAGATATTATAACAATTAGATGTTGGCAGATGTACAGTGGTAAAGAGCAGTGATACCCTGTACCTAGATGACAGCTTCTAATAGAAACAACAATGGAAATGGTTTTGCTTTTTCGGCTTAAACGTGAGCTGCAAGATCTCAAATGGCAATATGTGAACGAGGACTGGGCTTAAGGCTCTTGTTGACCATCTAGAAGAAACCAGTCTTCTTGGTGAGAAATTTTTTTTTCTGAATGGATTTTCAGTTCCACTCAGTCCCATTCATACAGTCCCATTCAGGAACCAAATCAGTCATAAGGCATCCTAACTGAGAAAATAGCAATGTACATATTTTCTGTAGAACAGTGAGAAAATCAAAGTATGCATTTTTTACATTTTCCTATTTTTGTTTTTCATTGCAAACACATCAATAAGAAATTTAGAATACCCTGGGTGTGTCGAAAAAATAAACAATACTTCAAGTATCAAATGAGATAAAGTGTGAATAATAAATGATAATAATTTGCCATTAATAGGATAATAGTGATATAACATTGTCTTTACTGGTTGGTCAGTTAACTGGAAAAGTTGTCCCTCATGGTCCACGCCCAGTTTCACCAACATGTACTTGCTTTCTATTAAATACTCCCACACGCACACTCTTGTGAGTGTGAAGAATCACACATAACCTAGCTTACCCTGACAACATTAATGCCTCATTATGAAGTTACATTTCCTTGATCCCACTGTTTATCAGGCGACCAAAGTTTCCTGAAAAACAAACTCCTTCACTTTGGGGATAAACAATAGCAGGATTGTCTGAAACTGTGTGTCCATGTCCACAGTAAGTTACTGTATTGCCATTGAACTGTGGAAATATTCATTGCTCTAGTGTTGTTGGATGGTAGTACAAGGCTGCTGAGCCTTTTGCAGCCTGCACATTCTGAGGGGTTCATTGCAACCATAGTGAGGGCTGATGATTAGTCTATACGGTTACCACATATTGTGAAACGGTCAATTTCTAGTAAATCTTTTTTTGGTGTCCTGGCCTCAAGTTCGTTGTCTCCTTTTGCCTCCCCTCCGTCTTCTGTGGTAGGAGAGACTGTAGCTTGATCAGGATCGATTTGGGGTGTAGGAGGACGGCTAGTTGGTGCAGCAGGGGGCATTTCGGTAGGTGGGACGGGAATGAAGTCAGTCCTGGGGACTGGCTGGGTGGTCACAGAGCAGGGGGAGGGGGATGACCAGGATGATGGTGCTGTGTAAGGCGTGGTTAAGATCTGCTCTGGGATGGTTTCACCTGTGAAAGACGGGAGGTCATTACTTGCAGGTCATGTTTTGACCCCAAAGTGTGGAGTGAGTGCTTTGTTTTGGGTTGAACCAACAAATACTCAGGTGATAAGAGACACAAACATTGGGCATGTATTTACTTTCTGTTTTGACTTGAAATCAGCAAAGATAACACACAGAGATGACTCAAACAAAAATAAAAAAAGAGATACATTTTAAGAGAAAGAGCACTTACAAATGATGTCATGTGTAAGCAGGATTAATTGTTAAGAAAATGTTTTGCTGTGAAACTCTCGCCTGTTTCTCTAATTTTTACACAATATACTGACCTGCTATTCGTTATATTTCTGTTATTGTGAAGTATTGTTACATTGATTTATCAGTATGAGACACAGCAGTGCGGCATTTGCATTGAATAGCAGCGGGTCTGAAGCGACAGCTCCAAGTGGACAGAGAGTCCCATTAATACTTAATCAAAAGATCTGTGAAGGATTGCAGGTGTGTTCACAAATCAGTTGTAATTATTTCCATTGAGCAGTGCAGCATTGCCATTGTTCACAAGGAAAAGTCAAGCGATCACTCTGATGAGGCATCATTCTATATTCATAAACAAGGAAATGCAGCCCTCGTATCCAGGTCGGTTTCAAGTCAACCATGTGCACAATCCTAGAAGAGTTGTAATCTTCGAATGTGATGGTGCAAAAAACATCTAAAGCCGCAAACAGCATAATTGTATGCACTTTTCTCTCCGGTATGTCTAGCGACATTATTAGAAACCATTAAACTCCTACCTGTCAACATTTCATGAGTACACATTTGTTGACTGAAATCCCAGTCCATACATGCTTGCTATTTCCTTTTTGAAATGATCTATTGATCAATTTCAAAATATATTATATATGGTACGTGAATCACATAGTATACGGCTCCAAGTGCCAGATTCACTGCCTCTGGGTAATCTTGACGACAGGGTGTTTCAAAATATCATGGATATATCAGTGCATACAGAATTGTCATAGTATGTAATGTAAACTTAACAGTCACAAAGAATTATTTTCTCCTTACAAGATATCCAACTTTCTTTAAATGCTTTCCACCATCTGCCTAAAATAGCTGAAGCTGTGCCGCTCATTACCCATTTTTGACCTAGGGGCAAAACACACCGAGAGCACAGATGGCATGTCTAATGTTACATGAATCTACATAATTATGAAAACATGAAAAGAAAATCATTGTGAATCTGTTCTGTCAGTGTCAGTGGGAAGGCTGCACTAAAGTAACTGGTTGAAGAGGTGGGAGTGAGAATGATACAAAGTGATCCACACACGCACATACATACAGTATATACACTGTATACATACACACACACACACACACACATACAAAGAAATTCGTATTTTCTGGAGTATCAGTCGCACCTGGAGGAGTGGGACATGAGGGTTGCTCAGGATTACTTGGGCTCTTCCCAGAGGAGGACTGAGTTGATGTAGGTTTCTCAAATAGTTTGTTCTCCATGTTTGCTCGCTTAACGTAGACGCATGACTTTCCCAGCAGCACAATGCTATTCAGCACTTTCAAAGTCACCAGGCTGTAAAGAAAGTAGAGTAAAGCACAGTAAGTAGAGTGTTCCTGACTGGAGAAAATGACTGCGGACACTGACTCAGAAAGATACTGACCTTGTCATGAAAAACAAAAGTACAGTATTGGCAGAATGTACTGCTATTGTCATGCTACAGTATATCTAGAGTAAAATCTAATGAAAACAACATGTTCGCGTGTCTCTGTTGAAAAACTATCTTGTCAATACTTAAAAAAAGATGTTGCACTGTACTGAAATGTAATCGATTATTTGGATTTTTGGACATAGTCATCTTGGAGTAACCCTGGCACCACTCAAATCTTTCTTAACATGTGGTTTCGATCACCTCTGTGCACATCTCACAGCTGATTTTGACATGTATCATCCTTTTGTGCCAACAGATTTTGCTACTAGGCCTAGGTGTGACACTGTGATGAGAGAAGGACAGACATACTGTTCTGTAAACCGATACTTGCTGTGACAGGGTGTAAGTTTTGAGGCTTTGAGCATGACTGAATCTTTTCCAGGGCAAGACAGTGTGTTCAAATGAAAGCTACTTTTAAAGGAAAGAGTATGGGTGGCCAATGATGGCACCAGAGATGATAACATTTTATGCTACAGCCTGAGGGAACCACTTCAATTGAACAAGAATGATGAGATTGGTCAAATTAGAAGACTATAAACTGCTCAGCAAAAGCAAATGTGATCTCAGTGCTTACATAACAGTTTATGCAGTAATGCGTGCCTGAGTCAATTCCACATTATTTAAGAATGACTTGTGATTGGGACAAATGACCAGTTAGGGCAGACAATCAAAATAGTAGAATGGGATGTACTTCAGAGAGTCCTTAAGATAAACACCACAAGTCATACTACCAAAAAAAAAACATGTATGACAGCAAGCGTTTTCTATCAGTGAATTCATTTAGACGGTATGGAAACAGGAAATCTCTCTCAGGTAGATATGATGGATAGATATGATTTCAATTTTTTAGCATATTGCTAATGCAAAATACAAACAGCATTTTATGTTCATGAACAGACTCACCCAAGATAACAAAGGAAGACGCATGAATAAGAGAGGGCACCATGCACCCTCACTGAACTCATTACCACCCGAATGAGCTGTTTAACACAAACAAAGACAAACAAAAACACTGTGTTATTTTATAAAAATTCTATTTCAGCCAGCATTTCTGAAACAGTGTGCACTGAGAGTTGTGCTATTGAGCGCTGTTTGCCTCCTTTACCAGAACAGCTAGTGGAAGGGGGATGAAGCCCATCCTGCGGGCTACAGAGTCGCTGTAGTCTGTGCAAGCCTACACGGAGACACATAAGCAGATTGACACAATCTGTAAAACCCCCATTCATTCACTGCTCAAGCTCAGCACTATTTGTGTACATAACAGGTGGGGAGGATGGTGACAGTTGCTTACATTCTTCTGCCTGGTGCTGACGAGATCAAAAGCCAGACTGGCTCTGTATTCACTGTACACCTGATAAAGGCGCAAACAAGCCTCACTTTAACTTGAATGTTGACAACGTTAAGGATGATTTTGACATGATACAATAAAGCATGATTGAGTGCCGTAAAGACAGTGGTAACATAAAAGCAAGGATACAGTGGCTTTAAAAATAGCTAATAATAACAGCTAAATATTAATTACTTTACATTATAAACTTAGGGTAACATCCAAATATATTTCATGTTGACACATACACTATAAAGCCTTTTCTTCATCATTTTCTTCAAGATTTACACGTACAAAATGTATCAGAAAATATGTAGGTTTAGGAGAATAGGATTCGGTCCTTACATCAGCCGTAATGTCATTGAACTTTGTGATAAAGGCATGCTTGATGATGTCCACTGCTACTTCAGATGTGACAACCATGAAGACGTCAGGGAACAAAACCCATAAGTGGTCTGGGGGAGAGAGTACAAGAAACTTGAAGTTGGCTTCCTAAAAAAGACATGTATGTTTCCATCTTGCATGTATAGACCTTGGAAGAGCCATATTAAACCATTACGGTCAAAGTAACACCAAATATTCATTGGATGGAATATAAGTGTTTGGCAATTAGGAGTATACTATATACTGTATACCTCAATATACTGCATTCTACAATATACTTCACTATATTTCACTACACTGTACTCTACTCTACTCTACTATAGTTAAAAATCTTATGAGTAGAATATC
Organism: Carapus acus; assembly: GCA_900312935.1. Classification (NCBI taxonomy): domain Eukaryota; kingdom Metazoa; phylum Chordata; class Actinopteri; order Ophidiiformes; family Carapidae; genus Carapus; species Carapus acus. Next base: position 121,716 of record OMPJ01000182.1, read on the forward strand.
CTTAATGATCTGTATGTGCTGACCACTGACAGCTGAGATGTCTTGAAGCTCAACACAAAAAAATATCCAGATCGAAGCAGCCTAAATCTAAGGGTCTAAGGACATTGCATTTCAAATCATGAGGTCATGTCGTCATCAATAATAATGACATGTTGTATGCTCACGCACAATTCAATTCGTACCTACAACAATTAGATCAAACTGTAAACTTAATTGCAAGACATGTTAAGAAAGTGATTAAACTGAGGTGGTTGTTGGCATGCTTGTTTTATCGCGTAACATCAATCAGGCAATCTGTGTTGGAGTGGCGCATCTCAGTTATTCAATAATGTTCTAGGGCGTCTGCTTTGACAACCAGAGGTGACGCATCACCAGTTGTTTTGTCAGCTTAGTAAATGACAGGATGCATCTGCCATCACCTGTGTGGCAGCCACACATTGCTTTTCATAGAGCTGCCACGCAGCAGTATCCTGCTCTTATCACCTTTACACTTCTGGGCTTTGAGGAGGGTTTGTTAATCCAAACCGGCTGAGCCTTAGGGGTTAGATTCAAGACAGAGTCACTTGGAACTCGCCTTCAACATGTGTAAGACTGATGGATAGTGAAGCAGAAATACTGTACATCAGCATGTACAAAATGGCTTCAGCACTGAAACCACACAAATGCCTGCACCATTTGCAGCATGTTTACCTGGATTCCATGAGAACTGCTCCATATTTCTAAGACAAACGATGAGCAGGAGGATGTAGCTGGTGAATCTTTCCTTGATGTCTATCAGAATAAATCAACAGAATTGGTTAACACAGGTACTTAGTTATCCAACAGTGCAACTACGTAACCTTTCATTCCCTTGTTTGTGATTATGCTGCATTTCATGGAAAACAAGGAGCTTTAGGGCTATCACAGAAGTTTTAACAGAGGTAGTCACATTTTCAATGTCCTGAAGCAGCAAGTGAACGTTGCTCAGGGCCCTCTGTCAAATCAGTGTGGTAAGACCAGGATATGTTGTAAGTATTGCATATGAGAATATTCACGATGAGGAAAGTCGTTGCAGGTAGCAGGTGTTCATGTCATTCGGTATTGTAATCATGACAGTTAATATCTTCATTTGTCACCTCATTTGAGAAAACAGCAGCAGAGAGATGCCAGCTGGTGAGAACATCTTGCCATCACATGACATAATCATAAAATAACACAACAGAAAGAATAGAAAAAGAGAGCTTCTGAATTCTTTGATTGCTAGCATTGTTTTGCATTGTCATATTCAAAAGTGGAGAGGTGTAAAAATGTGAATTCAGCATGATGAAAAATGTTTCAGTTGTTTGATGTTAATTTTGGGTGGCATGCACCTGACATGGCCACTTCTCAAAAGACACTGTCATTGAAGGCCGTTAGTAGATATGAACATTGCCCCTTCATACAAAGTGTGTCTTACCACTATTGGACATTTGGAATAAGTTGTTCTTCCCAAATTTCTTGAAAACACTTCCTTTAATCTCCACAAACTGTGAATAATAGATGAGAGAGCATATCGAATACAGAATTTCCAAAATCAACAACAAACATCATCGTGTGCCCATTTTTGTTCCTGATTGTGTATGTGTGCATGTAACTGTGTGTCTGCTGGTACTCACATTGTTGGACATCATGATGGTAAGCAGGGATTTGTTATGAGAGTTGAAGGCAACGTTCAAGGTAGAGGCTTGCACCATGATGAGGATCGAGTGGAGAACTGGGGGAAAACCCATCAGGAAAATAACAGATATACAGAGATTCACAGTCACTGGAAACTGCATGAACCATCTGTGACTGATTTTGGCTTGATTATGATGTTTCATGTGCTTCCCTCATTCCCTGATCATAAGAGTTTACAGCACTGCAAAACAATAGTTCAATGTCAGCATAAAGAAAATATTCAAATGCAAGCTGTACTTCAGCAATGTTGATAAAGACGTTCTGGGCTATGAAAACATCTCCAGACTGCAAGAAAACTGGACAACGCAAGACAAAAATGTTGCTCAAACCGGTGGATCAGCCAGCACTGCCTATGACCTACCTTGACCAACTGTGTGCAGCTGCTTTGTCTGCAACAGGGCTCATAGACCAGCTTACAGTAAATCTGCTTTAAAATTCATCACTGTTTAAGAAGCGATGAGTCTCACCTTTGCAGAGCGACTTAACAGATCTTCAGAGAAGGATACAGACATAAAACACTGCCATAAGGAAATGAGGGATGACTCCTATACTGTCTCTCTTCCGTTCTTTGGGTTCAGTCGCTGTCCAGTAGAGAGCATCCAGGATGTCCTGGCCGAAGGAGGAGAAGAGACGGTCTGCCACCTGACAATTTACAACAGACAAATGTACAGAAGATGAGAAGTTTAAATCCTGCTACAGATGCCAAAACTGGAAGACAGATTCAGCATTTGGTGGTTGGAGGAAAGGATGTTACTGGTGAACAAAAGGCACAATACCTCTAACATGTTGTAGATGATGTAGAGTTTGATCACAGATTGCCCTCTGATCAGGTGGTACATCATGGAGTAATCTACATAATGCATCATGGAGAAGGACAGCAGCAGGATCAGGCCCTTCAGCATGTCACACACCTGCGCTGGCTGCAGCAGCCGTGACCCACTAATTGCAAATACACATAAATACAAATCTCAATTGCGATTGCATTGGAATCTAATTTGTCCTCTTTGTGAAAAATTGCTTATGTGTTCAAAAATCTTATTATGCAGGAAAAATGTACATCCATCTTTACACAGTGGAGCTCAGTGTACACAAGCTAGGCTGAAACAGAAAAACAAAATGATGATATATGGGGCTGGCATAAATGCACTACATTCAACATAAATAGCATATGTTTACTTGTCAACCTCTGACATTGAGATTGTCTACATATACAGTACATGATGAGTAAAAGGAAAAGGAAATGTAGAGGGATGCACACATCCAGGCTAAAATATTACACTAGTTCTCAACAGCGGCATCTTGGACCTACTGGTTTGCAGTGAGGCCATAGAAGCCAAACGGCGAGGGCAAATATGTCAATTTGCATCAGTTCATGAATCAAAGAATGACCCTTGCATTTCAGCCAGCCCATGCAAATACCAATGAATATAAATTCTGTCCAAAATGTGCATGCGTATGTGTATTTGCATGACATTTTAGACAGAAAATGTGCAAACAGCAATGGCAAAGCACATGTTAACAAAAGCAAAATATAGAATTTTGGTGATGATCGGCCCTGCAGCGTGGGGACACATTAAATGGACCTTTCGCAGATCCATCCATACGATAATTTAGGATTTATAGCACTGCAGATCTCCTACGAATGTGAGTGACTGCCAAGGAGTGAGTCGTGACCACATTTCACAGCATCACTCGAACACAACCAACTATCTGAGTGTGAAGTGATGGTTAAGATTAAGATAAGTCCATTTGCGATACTGCAGCAAAGCTTTTGATAGTGTTTTTTGGCTGTCATTATTGATGATAATTCACACCACTAGAAATGATACGACAAAATAAACCACTGCTCATACACATACTATGCACCTGCTACATATCTAGTCCAGAACATGTGCTGCACACAAGTATCTACTGACTATCTTCATGAGGGTAAGATTGATGTTGGCAACTCACAACAAACAGTGCTTATCTTCTGACATTTTTTTACAGAAGGGAAAAGAAAAAGTAGAATCATATGTTAACATGGATGTGACCTGTAGGGTGCTGCTATGTGAGAAATTACAGCTTCAGCAGGATGTGTTGACAGAATAAATCAACAGCTTCCTGAAACAGTGTGGGTGAGCACAAAGCTGTGAAGGATGGGTCTTTCTCTTCAGCTTACAAAACAGCCACAGAATTCAGAACCATATAACAGCTGGGTTTTATCTGGAATTCTGAGGGTTAGAGACTGAAAATACAGGCAAAAGAAAAGGAGAATCATCAGGTGAGAGTTTAATTTCCTTTACCAGGAACACTGGAGTGATGCAGAAATTGTAAGTGCTAATCAATGGTACCATAATGTGTCAAAAATGTCTGCAGCTTCCATTCAAAGGTTGCAGAGCCATCACGGATGTTTATGTCCTACCAAACAATTGTCAAAACAAAAACATATCGACTTCTTTGCTCACGATTACCATTATGTTTTATTTACAAAATGGCGATGCCGCAACCAAGGAAAGAGATATGTTATCTGTACGGCATCCCACGATAACAGCATCATCTACTGAACATGCCAAACACACACAGCTACATGGCCAACGGGGAAAAGAATGTCTGCTGCTGCGAAGCTGAAATAAGACAATGTAGAGGCAATTCTTAGAGGCATTCTCGTCACAACAAATGTGAAAACTACATAGCAGAGATATATGCCATTCAGGCCAGGAAAACAACAGCTGAGTTAATATGGTGACCTTATCAGTGCACAGGGGCGAGGTTACTTCAGTAAAACAGCTAGCACTAGGAGGTTTGCTTTCTAATTCCTTCAAAGGCAATTGTTGCGCTTCTCGTGCAAGGTCTGATGTAAGGTTTAGGAGTGCTGGGCTGCGTTAAGACAGATGCGTACCATCTGCTGGCATAAAGAATATATTGCAGCCTATTTTTTGAGCATTTGAAACTGTAATAACTGATACACAATATGGTGACAATAACATGCACACATGCTCAGCAAACAGACCTATGAGGGACCAACTCGGTGGCTCTGGCATCAAAAATGGAACGTGATGTGTGGTGCCACACTGTACACATGAAAGATAATGGAGATGAAGAGAAGATGGTAGACAATTATGGAACCCAGTCCAGGACAGTGGTAAGTATGGTGTTTGATGGTTTGTGATGCCATTGCAGGCTTGTTGGGCCATACCTGCTTCTTCTGCAGTAGGGGCATGTGTGTGCCCTGCAGGAGGAGGATAGCAAGGGTAGAATGTGGTAAAATGTATGGAGGGGATCTATTAGCAACACAGCTACTGGCAGTGTCTTCTCTGAGGCCTACGATCATTTCAGTGCAGACTCACATTTTCCAAACCATACATATTTCAGGTTAAGGTCAGGTGTGCAATGTTGCTCGCCTTGGCTTTATTTTTGCACATTTATTTTTTAACATTGAGAGCTAGCGCTATTGTTCACTTAATGCAAATATGATCCACTTAACATGTGAGCACAGCAAATAAGAACTTGATTATAATAATAACACCAAGGCTGATATGAAAACACCTCTGTACCGAAACTAGAGGGGTGGATATTCTGGTCTGTGAAAGTCAAATCTGAATGTGATGACACTTAAACCATGCCAATAATGTCGTAATCATTTAGACACAAACACTAGGTGCACACTTGCAAAACTAATTAAAAATCCCTTATTGAGAGAGTGTGAGAGTGAGTGTGAGTGTGAGTGTGAGAGTGAGTGTGAGTGTGCGCGCGTTAAAGCTGTTACCTGAAGCCACAACAGGGCAGGGTGAGCAGTCGGAGCAGGGCCAGAAACACTCTGAGTGGCAGCAGGGTGAAGACATATAGGAAGGCGTCCATGCACAGGAAAAAGCCAAAAGTCATCAGCTGGAGAAAACAATCATGTAGCAACAAATGAATGTCAAACACAAAGACACAAGTAGTAATGACTTCTGAGCAATAACTTGACATCATTTGTTATCTGTTTTTAGCTTGAATGGTTACAGCTAGTGTATCAACCACGCAAATAGACTTCACTCATTTGGGTGTTTCTGTAGCTTTTATGATGCTGATAACACAGAAAGTTACTCTGAAACTTATTTAGAGTTGACTTTCTATTACTGAATCAAGTGGAAAACAACACAAAAGTGTACCTTGGAGGTTGAATGTTATGCAACTTGGTGCAGGTCTTGTATGTCTATTTCAGTATAACTTTACAGATCTAGATGACTTGAATTAGAGATGAAGCAGATGAGCAAGGAATATGATAGAAAGTCGAGAGCTTGTGATAATGTAGATTCTTGTGAGAACACTGCCATCAAGTGTCTGATGGCAGGACTAACCGTGAGACAGCACAATGCTATTTGTGAGGTACACTTATTCATTTTTTTCCCAATTTGTAATACTTGAACTGCTTAAGGGTGGACGAAAATTCAAAATTGAATTAACAATTTAGTTTGACAACTCAAATTAATTTTGTCCAAATTTGGATGGGAAGATTTGAATAAAAAAATTGCAATTATTGCATTCAATTGGTAGTGTGTCTGGACATGTCTTTGAGCATGTACATATATCCTCATTCAAAAATTAACAACCACTCCCAAGTTCTGATTGTGAGTGGCAGCAGAATCTGGAGGGTGGCTCAGTTACAAACAGTAACTGGGCATCAGTATACTGTAGCTGCGTGTACCAATAAGGAATGTGGCACAAACAAAAAAGTGCTGTCTGAAGCATGGCTCCATTATATACCTTTTCAAGTTCTTTAGGAATCCGCATGCATGTGTAAACTTTCTCTCTGCGCTCAGCATATTTGGCCTCATTGTGCTCCAGGAAGTAACCTCTGGTAAGCTCGGCACAAATGAAGCGTGTCAGCGACGGATCTGGAACAACACAAAGCAACAATGAAACCTCACGGCCGTTGTCTGTAATATTCACACAAACTGCTATCAGCGGAGCGATGATGACGGGGTGCTCCGCATCTCCCTCAAGGCAACCCCACACTCCGCAACCTTGCACCAGACCTTGCAGGAGCACCTCAACAATTGCCTGTGAATAAATTATTATATTACACAGCTGTCGTTTTCCTATACATGTAGATAGATAGATAGATAGATAGATAGATAGATAGATAGATAGATAGATAGATAGATACTTGCTCTATTTTAATTTTGACAAATGGTGTTTTACTGTTCACTCAAGACAGTTAAATCACTTTGGGGTGAATGGGCCAGAGTAAAAATAGCCATAGATGTTTCAGTAAATTTAGCAGTTGCGGTCTTGCCTGTGGTCCTAAAATGGTTAACAAGACATACCCTACCAGTGCTGTGACGTTTTATTTCAATAACCTTTTGCCTGAACAAATCCAAAACCAAAAGTTTACCTTGTAGTTGCAGTCCAGACAGTACATTAGTTCTGATCATGCATTTCTCTGACGTTTTGCGATTTACATTGATGTATGGTGGTTTCATTTTCACATGATTCACACAAGTTTCAACATAACTATATACCTGTAACGTATTTCCATGTTGACGAATAACGGCTGAAAAACACATGCTGATCCAATAGTTCTCAGAGAGATAAACACAAACTTCGAGCCGGACAACATAGCCTACATTATGGGTCTTGCACATTTTGTTTTTCTCAGCACATTGAGAATACTTTCACCGCCGTACAAATGAACTTTAAACAGTAACCGATAGTGGCACCAAAGCGTTGCAATTCTACATTTTTGTGTGACGTAAATCTCAAATGTAGCACATTAGAACGTCGTAAGACAATCTTTCCTGTTAGCTCTCTAATATCAATTTGACACAGACTGGCGTTTGCACACACACAAAAAAAAAAAATACACAACAGTGGCTATTAACTACTGACCAGTACAAACAAAAAACTAGGAGCAGTGACGATTTAAACTCGGCACATGTAAGAAGATAACGAGGCGACTCGACACCATAACTATAGTTAGTAACCTTGTTAACTGCAGCTATGAAAACAAACACCGCGTTGACAGACATCTGTTCAGCCAAACCAGCTAATCGAACGGGTCAACTACCTCATCGTTTCAGCTTCATTTGGTAGATGGTAGATTCTGTGCATACACAGTAGTTTACGAGGTAAAACAGCAACACAACCTCTCACAAGACTAGGTTTATTAGCAACCGATAAAGCGGAGCAGACCTGTACCTGCTGTGTGCTCCCTCTGCTCCCTCCTGACAGCGCCAATGTCATAAAATCCCAACGTCTCGGGCAGATCTGGGGCCAAACAAATTTTACCCGACTTGTGTAAATTCTCCCACGATCGCCGTTGTGGCCTCCTTTGCTCTTTTTCGGGCTCTTTTTCCTCTGACAGCTTGCTGCTGCACAGGTCCGCCATCTTTACTCGGGCAGACCCGCCGCCGCGTCGCCCTGTGCAACGTCATCACAATAAACAGGGTCGCGAGGAGCACACTCGCAAAACTCCAACACAACAACCCCGCCTACCGGGAAAAGGGAGGAAAAAAAGAGAAAAAGGAGAAAAGAATAGAAAGCAGAGACGCACCCGTCTCCAGAGGTCTCAGTTTCCCAACTGTTCCCAGATAAATACGCCATTAAGCGACGCCAAGATGTGTGGAAGTTCGGCTGTTCTCAGAGAACCAGATCTGAAAGCTCCCAATCGACTCACTACCTGCTACTTCTTGTATCCTTACTGGACAAAAATTTACAATCTGTATGTTGACACAGAAAATCTATTCATCCAGGAAATATAAAGGCCATGCCGCTTAAAGAATGAAACGAAAACAAAGGCAGGAGAGAACTAAACTAGAAATACACAACATTAGAAATATCACAAGTGCCTCTGTATAATATGGCAGTGTGATAAGATGTTACTGGATACTTGGTACAGATAATATGTGGAGATGAAATCCCATAAATAAAGATACATTCACTGAATATATATGGAACACTCAACTATATATAGTATGACAATGATGTATTGCATGACAGTATAATGTGTTGCACAGACAGTAGACTGTATATTATGTTTTGCACAGGCTGATATGTTGCATGTAGCATATTGCACACCTGAGATTGTTGACCGATTTGTGCTCGACTGTTATTTTCCCTGATCCCCGTTACCCCCTTTGCCCAGATGAGGTGTAGACGACTTTCATGGCCATTGGGACAAACAAACATAAGGCTGTTGGCTGTACTGTATATTCTCCGCTTGGTGTCGCCAAATATCCATCTTGCGACTCTCCTACATTTTCGTGCACACATATAGCATTATATATTATATATAGCATATAGCATTGCATGCAAGTCAGTGTGTATAGACATAAAACATAGTATCTTAAAAATTAGTATCAGTGCTTGTGTTGCACTTGCTTTGTCATTAAGTGATTATTTGATACACAAAAGACAAGAAAATGCTGCTATTTTACTCCAATTCTGGTACTATTCCAACAGCTTTTGATTGATTGATTGATTGATTGATTGATTGATTGATCACTTGCTCTTTTGGAAGCTGTTCATGCTTGAACCTGAGATCATATACTACCTTTTTATACCACGAAGCATATGTGAGCCCATTGCCACCTAGACTCATCAACAAAAGTTGCACAAAAAATGAACTTTTATGCGCATTATGTTATCATTATGTATGTTAGCTATTTTCAAAATGTAGTGTTTATCTGAGATACATTAGACTAAACAATACGTTTCCTTTCTGTCCAGTCAATCCCCACTGTGGCCATAAATCCAAACTCTTAAATTGAGATAATGTATCATCACAGCATATATAAATAAAGCAAACTAGACTCATTTGTAGGTACAGTTTATTGGCACACATAATGGTAAAGCATACATACCAGACATCAGATATGACACTGAACACCTCTGCTATATAATGTACAAATGGTGTCTAATAATACTAGGCTCAAACATATTTAGAAATGTGTTAACGTCCTTACAAATGCACAAATAAATACCCATAAAATCCGACTGTAGAAAGACATCCTCTGGTGTCTTCTTGCCCATTTTCAAACAAAAGTCCAAACGAAGGGGGGTCAGGGGACAATTCAATGCATTGATATCAATTCAAAAGTGGGTCAAAGAAGAACTGCAAACACAAACAGAGGGACCTCAATCCATTTCTGTAGGTTGGAAGGGATTTTATATGCATTTCAAAATGTATAATTGATGTTTTAGTATGCCCTGTATTATATATGAAGTGTGAAAATTGTAAAGATATCAACTTGGAAACTTTGGTTGTCAGTCATAGATGATTTGGAGCATTTGACAGTTTGGGAAGCCAAACTGAATCCAAACCACTCTACAGAAATGCAAACCTCCCTCACAAAACAAAACAGCTGCCATATCTAAACTGGTATCACTGGCTGATTTGCAGTGGACGAAATATTTCCACTTGTATTTACAGAGCTACAAACCTTGTAACAGTGTTCCCAAACTGATAAGCCAACAAAAACATGAACAATGTCTGTTTTTTAAAAAGTACATATATTCAACAAAAGTTCATATAAAATCATGCAGGAAAAAGCTTCAGTATCAGTTTGGGAATAGGTCGTTAAAGGGAGAGAGGTTCAATTTGGAGGAGGGAGGAAAAATTAAGAATGTATCATGTGTGTCAGCAACCTTCACATACTGATCAGCAAAATTACAATGTGATTGCAAAGGATTTGGAGAGAAGCAAAATATCAATAGACTATGAACACAATCAAAGTGGTTATGCCTGAAATCACAATCTGTGATGACTGCCGTAATCTGGAAAAAAACACAATTTCGCCTCGTTTGAGAGGAGTCCAAAGAAGGGGTGGATTTTGTTTCCTCTTAATTGGAAATGGAAATATAAACAGCAACAGCAGAAACAAATCGGCCCACGCCTGAATTTCTAATAAAATTGCAATTGCTTAAAACATATTCCATTTGCTTTGATTGTGGTTAGATGGTTCCATTGGCTCTATTGACGGTTAAAAACACCTCCCCTCCTTCGAAATAAGACAGTAATTTTTGAAATACATTTTATTTGTTTGTTTTCTCTCCGTGTTTCTCCCCTTCGTTCTCCCCCACTGTCTACTGTCAGTGTGACCCCGGGGTCAAGCAATCACAGCCACAGTTCTGTTGTCAAGAGGTTTGTTACCGAGTGTCCAAATCCAACTTCATCTGCACAATTCCACCACGTTCTTCAGAAAATGCACACAATTTCATATTTATTTTACATTGTCATTGTACACATCTAGTGTACATTCCTATGAAAAACAAAAAAATGTCTCTGAGACATGAATATTGCTGTGCAGTGCAGCCAGTTTTACAAGATGTTACAGTGATTCAGAGAGGAACGATCCAAGAGAGACACATTTTGGCTGAAATCGAGCGTGTCACTGCCCGCAATGAGTTTTCAAATAGAGGATCTGATTTAGTAAGACATTGCGAGGCGTAGACACACTGTCCTCACGGGCGTGGGGAGGTGTTGCAAAGGGTCCAGACTACCTCGAGTCGAGGATATCTCGTTTTCTTCGGCGGCTTTACTGCGACGGCTGTGGTGCAGTGCTCTCGGGTTTGCTGTCCTGCGTGCTGGGGGGTTTGGTGCTCCAGGGAGCGTTGTTGCCTAGAGCTGGAGAGCTATTGAAGTCGTCCTCGTCGTCCAGGCCGTTGGAGGCATCGTATTGCGTGTTCTCCAAGCGAGTGATCAGACGCTCGTCCTCATCCCCAAACTCGCCGCCCATTAATGTTGGCTCACCCACCACCATGACATCCTGCGCGGGGAGAGAATCCAGAAAATAAGTGAACAAACAGATAGAACGTGCAAAGGCCAAACGTCCACCTTTGACGGCACAGAGTTGGAGAGATCACACTGTGTACCAGTTGTTGACCGGGAAGATATTTCTGTTGTATATTTCAGCGTACAGTATATAAGCATAAATAGATAAATAAATGGAAGTATGCCTTTTGACATATGTGATCATATTCTCTTGAATTCTTGGGGTATAATGTGTGATTTCCTGATTTCCTGACCAGTGAATTCTGACTGCGGTTGTGTTTGGGTTGCGGCTCTGCAATTCTTGGGAGCTGGAAGCTTAAGCTTTAAGCTCCGAGTCCCACAATGTAACCTGGGAAGAAGCTGTACAGTTAAATGGAGCTCACACTTCACTGGTCATGTGTGTCAACACTGCCCAGCTTGGGAAATCTTGCTCTCTCCTCTACCATTGTCACACACACACACACACACACACACACACACACACACACACACACACAACAAAGCTTGTTGTACAGTCACATTGGAAAACTCACACTTGACCGGCTCCTCAGCATTAGGGATTCACCCAACATGCACACCTGCACCAGCGCAAGTACACACACACACACACACACACACCACACACACACACACACACACACACACACACACACACTGTCACACACACAAACCAGGGTAACAGCAAACCAAAAGCACGCAAAGTACGCAGAAGCAAGCACACACACGATCATGACCAACAAACGCTGATGCACACAAACAAAAGACGAGGACGTCTTACAGCTTGGCAGACTATATGTACCACTCCAATTCACACACAAACACAAACACACACACATAAGAATACATGCCCACGCTCCTCTAGAACCGCGGCATATTTATCTATCTCTATCCCAGTCACCCACAAACCCCCCTTGCGACCAACACTACACCCCACTAGGCCATAATCAGGCTAATTAATTTAGGTGAGCTTTTCAACTAAATGACAGTATCCACACTGATTTGTCAATTTGCATAGCTAATTAAGTCATTAGCTAAAAACGTGCTGATTGCCAACAAGCCCCGCATTTGCCATCTGTTCCTGCTAGGAGGCCTGTCAACCCACCTCTGGCCAATTTTGGTCCCCCCCAAGCTCCACTCGGAAAACACCTCCAATGATAACAGCTGGTGGCTAGTCAGAAACTTGTGGAGCACTAATTTTTATGTAATTAATACTGTAAGCTCATCTTCTCATTTAGCATTATTGCTGCATCTGCTTTGAATGGACTGCAGCGAGAGGGGCGAAAGGCGCCATCATTCACCCTACGGCATCTGAGATTAGAGTTTGAGAAACTCAGATTATGTGCTTTTGGCCCCGTGGCATTCGAGGAAATGCATTATTGAGGGTTTGGATATGAGCCTGTCGATGACAAAGCAGATTCTCATCTTTTAAAAATGAGAAAAAATGCTGTTTAGAATTCAAGTAACATGATTTTTATAGCTATTGCTCAATTTTTTAAGATTTTTTCCTACAAAAAGAAATAAAAGTCTTTTTTTTCCCCTTACATCTACCTGAGTGCGAAATAATAATATTAGGTACCACTCATTTTAACACAAAAATTGTACAATCTAGTTCCATGCTACTCCAGTCTTACATTTAAACTACTTCTTGCCATCAAGCATCTTTAATGCAGATATTTGGTGCATGACTAAGTCCCTCTTCTCCTTTTCCAGGTCAAGAAAATGTTTCCGACGTGCCCTCATATCTGCCGCCAATGTATTTCATTGCAGGGATTTTCAACCCAGAGTTTTTCATAAAAAAACATTTGCTGCAGAGTGGATTTGCAGTGTTATTGCTTTCATCACACTATTGCTCCTTAGTTGCACCATTATATTGTTACCTTTATAGCATTTATCATAATCAGGAGTGACCGCACGTCTCACAGGGCGACACAACATCTCGTTCAACTCTCCACTCTTGCCGCTAGAGGTCAGTGTTGATCACGCCAAGATCAACTCAGCTTCCCCTC
>OMPJ01000182.1:135176-148851 GCA_900312935.1 Carapus acus
CCCACCCCACCCCAGCCCCCAACCCTATTCTCCTCGCAAGGGTCCACTCCTTATTGTCATTGGGCTCACGTAGGCTTGTGCTCAGCCACAAACGAACAACTTCTCAGACAAAGACAGCAGGCGCACAACATATGTAACCAGCATGTTAGCAGACACGCTGCCGGTCTTTAAGAAGCATGTGAATGCACATGGTGAGTGATATGGGTGATCTGTGGGCGTGTGAATATTTGCGTGTTTGTGTGTGTGTGTGTGTGTATGTGTGTGCAGTGGCAGGGTGAGAGCTGAGGACAGAGATGGAGAGGGGTGTGTATGAGAGACAGGGTGGAGGGTATATACAGATATCGGTGATAATGAGACGTGGCATGGAGCAAAACTGTTTTTCTGCGAGGAGGCAATTGTGTGTGCATGCATATCTGATGCATATACAGATACATTGTGTACATGTGAGGGAAAGAAAAAAGAGTGAGGGGACACATTTTGACCGACCCCTGACTGAAACTGGGAGAGAAAAGATGGCTGCCCTCTTGTTGAGCAGGTCTTTAAAAACAGCAGAAACATTAAGTTTTTGGTGCGTTTGCAAAGTGTAACTCCAGACCAATTGGAGGCGCGAGGAGCCAGGAAACCAGTACAGAGTCTATCTGGTTAGGCTGAGAGGCGGAAATACAACATGGTGCCCGACCAGCAGCAAATCACTTGAAAAATCAACAGTGCCTTAATTTTCGTTCAATACTCCTGGTGTGGAACGTCGGAGAGTGTTTTGTCAATGGAGACCAATGACGTGCGGTGAGGCTGAAGGCTGGTGAGGCACCGACTTCATCACAATCTGATTTTCAACCCTATGGCGTAGCTTATTCTCATTGAATTAACAGCAGTTAACTGGTAATTTTTAAAGATAACTTTATAGAGCAAATCACTGAATAAATATAACCATTTGATCAATTTCTTTAATTTCACATTTTTCTCTTTCCATATTGACAGGGGAGGCACTGCCTCTACTGCCTCCCTTGACCGCACGTCACTTATGGAGACGCTGTGAAATCAAATGCCATTAAAACACTCCAGGAACACACATTCAACATCATACTTATTGATTTCTAATGGAAAGTCATTTCTAAGGGAACATTTATCAGTGTGACACTAGAGCAAGTCGAAATCGTTCGTAACGCGTATAGTTCCTGCTTCATGTAATGTGTCTGAACTCAATGTGTCTGACTGGACCTGCCCAAAGCAAAAGTACACGCTAAGTGCTGTACCTATCCATATAGTAAGAGGAAATACACTAACTCTCTCCATCTCCTTCCTGCGTCTGCAGCTCCACCAGAAAAAAAATACAACAACTGAAAAGAGAACAAGGGGGGGAGGGGGGCTGCACCAGTGTTGGATACACAACAGCAAATTAGATGCAGGAGTGAGAGCGGAATATTCTGGTGGCATAACGAGCTGTCGACGGAGCACCGGGGAAAACTGAGGCTTTGCGTGTGACAGACTCGCACAACAGCCTGTAATCCTCGCCGAGAAGTGCCAGGCCAGTGGTATAATACTCAGATGTTTAAGAGGCTGTTTAACCTCTGACTGTGTCAAGTGGCCTGCTATGAGAAGGTGGCAAACGTGTCATTTTATACCTGGGATTAATTCCGCTACAAAAAAAATTTGAAGAAAAAAAATTGCAGATTGCGGGATCAATAGAACAACATGCCGGTTTATTAAGAACGCAAGTCCAATTAAAGATTTGTCCACCCCTATTTGCATACAATAGGGGAAGTAAGGGCTGCTGATAAATAAATCTTGTCTACAAAATTCCAATGTTTAAAAATTGTCAACTTTTTTTTTAGCTATTCTAAGCGGAGTTGCGTAACAGTCAGAAGCATGATAAGACCCCAAAATTGAAAATTGAGGGAGGCTCTGTAAGAACGAGGAATTCTGTTATTGTAAAGACCAAGGTGATTTAGGATTTATATGGAAAACCATCCAACATGAATACAAATGAACATGTTTCATTAATGGTAGACATCTCTCCACAAAAAAACAGGTTAGCCTCAATTTGTAGGAATAAATTTGAGGCAATACTCGGTAGTTTCTTTTCAAAAGTTAAGCATGCTAGCAAAAAAAAAAAAAAAAAAGTTTTCCTCCCAACATCAGCCAATATTTGTCTGCAGAGTTTCCACGACAACCATACCATGAAAAACATCTGCTCACTTTTCTTACCACTTCACATAACCTCCATTTTGCTCTCCAAGCTAGAAAGTGGCCTTGTGGAGGCAGCGGTGAGCGCACGATGACTGGCGGACACTTTCAGAGCCGTTTGCAGGGACTGATGCAAAATCTGCCAATTCGCAGCTATTGCAGCCTTTCTGTGAGACTTGGTTTATCAAGGACAATCAATATATTCAGACACAGAGCCAGACGCACAACATGAAGCTGCTTAGATACCAGCGCCACACCTCTGACCAGTCACGGGTCACTGTCTTTCCTCGGGCGTTTTGATGGTGGTAGCTGAACGGGGGCAGCGGGTCACATGCTTATCCACGCCCACATTTTCCAATTTGGTCTTGGATATCAAACTTGTGCTGCTTTCAACCTCTAGGCCATTGCCACTTGATTGAGCAAATGGGTCAACTGGGTCTTTTACACACAATTCTATAGTGGAGGCTACTTGGATAGTAACTTGGAATAGTACCAAACCCAATTGGATGTTTATTTGTTATTCATGGGAATTTGCTACCTTTTAAAAGTCATACAGGACTTAAAATGTGATTTTTAAAAAGTATTTACTCCTTATCTTATGTGCCATTATTTTGTTCTGTGGGTTTCTGGCACCGCTGTCGTGGCCTCGCCACCTTCCTTGCATCATGTTTGTGGCACCACAGCAAAGTTGACTGTAAGCCTGGGGAACGCCGTGTGTGTTGGCACATGCATGAGAGAGAAATAAAAAGAGAGAGCAAACCACGTGGAGCTGATGCTTACAGGTACCTGACTGGAGAGGCTGAAGTTGGTGGCGGGGCTGCGCTTCTTGCTGGTGGTGGTACCCACGCTGCTGTTGGCGCTGCTGGCCGAGTTCTTCCGTTTCCTCCTCTTGGTGGTCGTCTGTCGGGCGGGCTCAGCTTTGGCGCGACCAGCAAAGAGAAACAGTGGCCATGCCAAGAACGTAATGCATACACACAGAGACAGGGTGTAGGAATGTGTGTGTGTGTGTGCACGGCGAGAGCGTCGTACGGGGAAACGAGAATCACGAACAGCCATGCATGCAAGAGCATGAATACTGATACACACGCGTGCACATTCACATCCATGCACATTTTCTTCTGGACTTAAGTCTCAATCTCTCCCAAGACATGCAGATGTTACGGCATGAGTACGGCATGATTTATTTGCATAAACGCTCAAGAGTTGACCCATCGAAACTGCAGTTCTGTGTTAAAGAGCATACTGCTGTGTGTATGTGTAGGTGTGTGTGTGTGTTCACTATACGTGCTGTGGTACTGTTTGTATTTTTGCTTATTTGTCATCATGATAAGTCAAGCCTTTTGTGCTTTTTGCCTATTACTTCCCTGATGTTAACATATTCAAAAAACATGTGTTTTCTCAAGTCTGTTTCATATCAAGTATTTTTCAAGCGATGTACTCCCACATGCATATAACAAGTACAGTATCTGGATCATTCATGAATGGAACAAATGGCAGACCACATATTGGAGTCAACATTGCCAATGAGTAAGCAAATACTCAAAGCTTTAAAAGAACACGAAGAAGTGTAACAATTTGTGAACCAATTATTTATAAGTGACTATTGAGAATGCACCCTCTTAAGCATGCAGGGGAGCATTCATATTTCACAGCAGTATTTCAGCAACTGAGTTCCCTCTTCCAGCTGGACTACACAAAGCTGAGAGTGCAGGACAAAGAAGATACCTTTTTTGTGGTTAGTGGGAAATATTTCCGTTTTGAAGTTCTGTGGGTGTCCAGCTGAAAACCGAAGTCAAAATTAGATCTGCCTCATCCCACAAAAAGAATTCAGAGAACAGACAGACCACAATTCACACAACACAGATTCTACTTTGGAGGCAATTTAAGCCACGACACTTTCCCATGGTTGGAACTGAAAAAGAGTAAAATCCTTCACAGGAGGTCCAATGTGATGCACAATTTGATAAAGTGTGACAATCAGTGACATTACTTCTCCTCAAGCTTAATGTACTCTAATCTCAATTTTGAATCTAAATCAAAGCTAAATCACAAACTAAACACATTTTGAGGTTGTTGTACACCATCAATCAAATCACAACAATGGCAAAGATTTCTTATTCTCTGAGTAACAACAAGAAAACCAGCTGTTGTTTCTTTTGAATATATATTTTTCTTATTTTCTTTCAACTCCTGGCTGTGGCAGACGTATGAAAAGCAACAGAGCCCATTGTCTGTCACATTATTTCTCTCATCCCACTTGTTTCCTTCGGAGCTGTGCTGATGACGCAAAGAATTCGCTCCCGTTTCCACCAACTGGACTTATCGGAGCACAAATGTGCTTGCGGCTTCCTTTCTGGCTAAACCCCAACCGATTCCCTTGTTGAAGAAGAATTGCAGGAAAAGGCAAATACACAAATGAAGAATACCACAAAGCTGAAGTCCGAAAATACTGTCAAATTAAATGCAGAAACTAAGAATACAGTGACTATATTACTCAGACCTCTCCCATAAAAGCCTAATTACAAAAATAGTAGAAAACACTGCAGGCATCCGTTAATCCGGTACATAACGGATAAGACCCTTAAATTTGTCGTCAAGGTCATTCATTATAAATGATACATGCTTTTTAGATGGAATTCTTAGAATCATGGTTACATTTGGTGATTTTCATTCATTTTCAAAATTTGATTGTAAGAATTACCTCTTCATGCCGACTCTCTTGTAATTTGGTGAAACACTTTTTATATTGCAGCTTTGAATTTAGCGATATAAGCTAAATTCAGCAGGAGGACAAAATCCAAATTGTCAACCTCTGAGGACTACATTTCAACCCCAAACAAGTGTGTGACACTGAAGTGCACAAAGTTAGTGCGATACACATACTTGGCATTAAAAAACATTAACATCATATGAAATACAATTTTTCGTATTTTGTTTTTCTCCTCACATTATGTGTTTTTTAAAAGCGGTGTTGAGGAGTCTTAGTTGCCGTTGGCCTTGGATTCACCACTTTGATTATGCGTGGCACTCTTAATTAAAGTTACACAGGTCTCAGTCAAAGGACTTTTGACTGGTGCAGGTTCTTAAAGACATCTCATCACGCCTCAGCGAGCATTGCTGTAATTTGCAGGCAGTCCAACATGTCCAAACGTGGGCTTATTTCTCTCCCTCTTAACTCGGCATAGCCAATTTAAGCCTGCTACCTTTCAGAAAGGACTCTTAAAACATCAATCATAGGAGGCTGAGAGGCCCGCTAAGATTAGCAGGGTTGAGATTCAAGAGGTGCCCACTGATTAATTTCCGACAATTGACAGGCAAAACATATTTATGGGATTAAGACACATTATTGGAATATTGGAAACATAAATGATGCAATGAAAACACTACAAATGACATGCACAGGCATGCACGGACCTTGGAGCAGGCCAGAACTGACTAGTGAGACTCAATGTTTGCTTTTCCTCTAGCAACGAAAAAATTTTATTCAGACATTGGTTGTTTGTGCATCTGAAAACTTGCTGGATATCTTCAAAATACATATCCTGTATTTCACTTAAGTTTCAGATTAGTTGGACTAGGCTCTTGGAAACACTGACCTGTGGGAGATTGAAACTGAACCAACATCTAGATGTGGTATCAACACTTAGGTTGTAAAATGCTACAGGGTTTAAAAGCATTTTTGTAGTTGTCTTGAGACAAAAAAAAAGTTTATCTAATGAGACTGATTGCAGATAGTTTGAATTTTTGGTATATGACATTAAAGTACATGTACTGACATTGGTCCCTGAGATAATGCAGATTCGGCGGCATTCGAATGTTATTACATCATCAATCCCCGCATCAATCCAGTGGATGAATATAGTATATGCCATCTGATGTACATATTGCATAAAAGACACAAACTAGTCAAGGCAAGGGTTTGCAAGTTTCTGTTTCCACTGGTAAATAAATATGATATTTATGAAGGACGCAGTGTATGCTGGAGGTATCCGCAGCCACGGTGGTTGTTTGTGTATTTACCTGGTGGCGCTACCATTCTCTGCCATTTTTGGAACAGGCACGTCTTGAGACAGTCCCGGGGACTGAGGTTGTACGTCTTGTGCCTTGACATGAGCTCTTGCATGGGCTCAAGGATGACACACAACTGCACACACGACAGGACAAATCGCATGGTGAGTTTAGGCGAATTTACAGTACAAGGAAATCGAGTCTGTTCCAGTTCTGCGGCTCCCAGTGAAAGATGGCGGCCCAGTATGCAGAGAGATCGGGGCTCACTGCACGTTTAATCACCCACAGCCTGACTTTGAGTGAGTAAGTGTGTGTCACTTTTATCTACACTTTTATAGACACTATTAATAAAAATCAGGTTTATCATCTCAGAGAGAAGAAAGGATGTCAAGTTGACCAAAAAAAAAAAAAAGAATAGAAGTGAGCACTGATTACTGCTCAATGTACATTCTGTACATCTTTTCACAGCACATTCAATATTTGTTCCACTCTGCACATATGTGAATATTAACACAGATTCGTACTGTAGCAACATAGAGACAAGAAGCCCCCCCCGCCCCACTGTGTCTAACGCTGACCTCTGACAATACCTCTCAGGTCAAAGGCCAAAGTAAAATATTCATTTTGGAGAAGTTGTAAATCTTCAGTGATCAGCAACGAGAGGAGCCTGAGGTCGAGCTGTCATCTTAAATCCATCTGGGAGGGTTTAGCCCCCTAACAGCTGGATAACATTATACAATCTGGGTGAGCCGGCCCTCTTCCACAATTACTTTACTTCAGCAGTCACAGAAAAGCACCTTGACTGACACTTGGCTGTGCACGAGGTTGGACCAGTGACGGGGTGGGACAGTGGTTTCAAACCCTCAGCTTTGTTATCATCCTTTGCTTCGTCTCCTTTTAAAAAGACACATGTAACGTCCTCTAGCCCGGGAAATTTGGATGGTAGAGCTGTTTTGATTGCATACTCACATAAAGATAAGAATAAATTAAAGTGAAACGCAGGTTTACGGAGGAGTTGTAGTAAATTACAATAATTGTAGAAATAATGGCCACCATGCCATGACCATTACATAAAACCAATGTGTAGTTTGTAACCTTTTGTCTTCCCTGTGTGACGTGCACTTAGATGTTTTAGATACGTCACGTGTGAACAAAACAGACAAAACACTTTGCATTCTCTCGCAGGGGCACTGCAACAAAGGATCTCACTGTGCCAATCAGCTGAAATAACAGCGATTGCAGCTGCTTACGTCAAATTATGCTACGTAAATACAATAACAGCAACTGCCTCTCCCTCCTTGTCCATGGCAGTGTTTTGATGCCACGCCGCTCGAGGTAAAGTGAGCATCACTGTGGCAGACTAATCCTGTGTTCTGTGCTGATAGTTCCCTCCTGACACAGTAATACTCCTCTCTGCTTCAGCCAACGAGCTCCGTCTCCCAGCCTGAAAACAAGGGCTATTTTCGGACTGAATGGTAGGAAGCCGGCAACCTCAATACACGGAAAGGCTTAAATACTCCAAATGAAAAGAGAGAGAGCTCTTGTGCGCGCCTGTTTGTGTGCGAGCGGGTTTGAGTGAGCGAGAGAAAGGCCGGTTGTAACCTTTAGCCAGGAAACTGTCAGTCTTTTTGGAAGGACTGATAAACACTGGGAGAGGTCTATTCCAGATACGCATTATTGCCAGTTTAATGTGAGGAAAGGGTGCATTTTACCTTGACACCCTGAGATAACAGTGCAGGAAATAATCATTAGCAGTGTGTCACAGGCGGAGGATCGCCGGCTTTCGCACAGGACACAAAATATACATGCCGGTCATTTCATCTGTCGCTCAGCTTTATCCTCGTATTGTTTTTGAAAACTGGCACTCCTGTTCACGCGCTCCCAAAGGGCTATCGTTCATGCAAAGGCCTTGTTTGAGACAAATTCAGTTTCCCCCATGAAGCCACGTAAGGTTGTTTAAATGAAATACCTCGATGGCAAAAGGAACGTCACACACACAGCGAGGGAAGTGTGAACCCTGTTTGATTTGCCCACTGCTGACCAACCCCACAGACAACAGACAGCAGCCCAATCTCAACTGTGTAATTACACACACTTGAATTATGCCGTTTCTCCTGCAGTTGGAACATACTTGCATTCTATACCAGGAAATAATTGTTGTAAGAAAACAAAACAGCCATCCCATTGTCTCTCTGCCTCCCTGGCTCCTTCTTTACAGTTATTATAAGCAGCAGAGGTGCCGTTCTCCAATTTGCGTGCCATTTCACAATTATGAATCTCAACAGGGAGCGTTCATTAATGTAATGCTAATTTTCTGTTTCCAATTAATTCTTCTCTCTCTCTCTTCCTCTCTCTCTGTCTCTGCCCCTCCACCCCCCTTTTCTCTCTTTGACTCCCTCCCTCCCTTCCTCCCCCTCCCTTTTCTCTCTTTCTCTCCCTCCCTCCCTTCCACACACTCTCTCTCTCTCTCTCTCTCTCTCCCTCTCCCTCGCCTCCTCCATTGTTCTTGCATTTGGAAAACTTAGCTGTCTGTCAATGGCAGTGTGGAAAAACACAAACAAAGCCCTGTGAAATACTCGCTAATGGATTCAGCCTGGCTTATACTTCCTTTTTCTGTAAATCATACAGCAGGTATGAGTAAGAGGTAAATGCCATTAAGTAAAGAGAAATAAATCCTTTTTTTTTGTTTTAATTTCATTTGGTGAGCAGGGGGGGACTTTGTGGTCTTATAGTGAAGACACAATACATGGTGTTTACAGCACCTTGGTGCTATAAAATATAATGCAGACACCACAGGATAAAGCCTAAACTTTCAATTAGAGCCGCAGAAGTGGCAAATTTTCAATAGCGATCTACCTCAAATAAACTGGATTGGTGGAGAAGAATATTGGGAAATCTATCACAAATCTAAGCTGTACCTTGGTGTACACTCAGCATATCAATAAAGCATGTTGGACTTTATTGCTGAGCACATAATGTTATTGCAACAAGGCTGATATTAAAGGTGACGCTGCGCAAATACAAACAGCGACAATGTTTTTAAAGGCAGGGGGGAGACATTTGGCTCAGAGCAAAGACAAAAACAAAAAGATGTTTTCTCCCAAACAGCGCATGCATTGACGTGGCAGCCTTACCCTGAGGTAGTTGAGGGTGAAGTTGGTCAAGCCCATGCGTGTGATGTTTTTGGACAGTTGCTCCAGCACCTGAGGGTCTTGTGCCTGAGTGAAAGTGGAGAAGCAACGGAATGAAAGAATACACATATTTACACTGCAACTTTACACAATTCCTCTATATCCATCTAAGAATAACTAAACAAATTATCTACAGGCAATTTGCAGGTTAATTAGGCTCATTATCGTTCATGGCTATACACGTAGACCTCATACACACCCTTGAGTCACACGGAAGGCTACTTAACAATCCAATTTTTTTCCTGTATTTTTTTTTTGAATTTCATAAAGTGTGTTCCATACTGTGAAGTAATTGGCGGAAACCTGTCTTTATCTTCTCATGATACACCTTAAACATATGTTTCTTCTTAAGTTACTGAAGATTGAGACATATTCCAGACTGGATTGCGCACAGTATCTGTTCTTAATCACATGATGCTCATCTATCTTTAATATCCTTGATTGCCAGATCAATAGATCAATAACATACCTTTGTTCTTACCCATTGAGAATGTGTACAATTTATCAAAAAAGAAAAATGATGACCTATCGTATATAGTTTTTTTGCCAGGACAGACTTGTGAATTAGATATGTCACAATGAAATGAAAAAAGAGGTCAAAATAAGTACATTTCATCTCATTACTCAATGTGTGTCCTTGATGACAGGTGAGGCACCGACTCTCCTGCCTCCCTTGACCGCAAGTCAGCGGAGTGCATACTGACATTTCTGCCGATGTGTATTTATTTGCGGCAGATAAGCATGCTGACGAGTCATAATGATCTTCACATAAAAGCACAGATGCAAAGGATTCCGTCGCTTATGTGGGGAAAACAGCAAGAGCAGATATGGGTAATCACACAGTGACATCTCACTGAGCTCATGAGGATCAATGAGTTTCTACTTAGGCTATTTGCAACTTCAAGAATGAGTCAAATCATACAAAAAGGCTGTAGGTATTGACAGAGCAGAACATTTCCCTCAAAGTGGGACTAACCGTGACCCTGAACGTTGCATAGAAATGCAGACAAGTTTTTTCAAATATCGAAATGAATTTGGACTGAGGTCAGTTGAGTGCAGACAAGATTTCTGTTTGGCACAGTAAAAAAAAAAAAAAAAAAAAAAGTTGCTTTGTCCTTACTTCAGTCGGGGTCAAGAATTTTCGTTAATTTTCAGGAGCCAGGGTGCAAACTCACTGGGAGAACTTTTCTGAATTTCATTAATGCTCAAAATTGGAGATAATAATTATCAATGCGGTTGCCACCGCACACATGTCTCCAAATCAAATACTGGGAAAAACACAAGACCAATCACCTTCCAATCAGAATTCTCTCAAACTGGGGATCAAGCCTGGGAGAGAGGGTATGAGGTGGGAAATCACTGCGATGCGATAAGAATGTGATTATTTAGGCACCATTACAAGTGCAAGTTCCTATTCACGTGTTTGCTTAAGTGTACGTCAGGAGCTGTTTCAAAGATACAGACGTTTTAACGTTTTATTCATTCTGCCTTCAACTTGGCAAGGAATGAATCACGCAGCGACATAAATGAAAGAACAATTTGTAAACGCAATTGAGAGAAGAGACCAAACAGTAATTGCAGATGAAGTAGATGTGCTCTGTGGACGCTCTCCAGAGAACGGTCCACAAGCAGGCCAAGACTTCAAATGATAATTGATTAAATGATCATATTCATGCATCAGATTGTTTACTGCACTTTACTTTGTCAAAGCCACTTTGTGCTCTATCACACCAAAAGCACTGGATGTGCCCGCTGTGCTAACTCACATTTGAAGCCTGAATACTTGATCTGTAAAATGTTGATCTGTAAAATTTTTAAAACACAAAACATGACAACTCTTCACCTATGACTGAAAGATTGTTGTCAGAAAACTCATTACTACTACTTGATTAAAATTACACACCGTAGCATATTGTCAGACTAGACACATTGTTTTTCTTTTTCTCATTAACAACTTCAGCTATTTGGTGGCTTCAGGTGAATTCAGACTTACCATGATTTGGTTGTTTCATAATTTTACCAAATGCAAAACCGTGATAAACTTGATGAGGATATGAGGAGCAAGAAGTTGGATTCCTGTGGGGAAAACTTGTGACCGACACAACAGCAGAGGGACGAGCCTTTCAACTCACGGATAGTTGAGTTGAGTTGAAAACCAATGTCTCCTGGCTGCAATGATTTCATTATTTTTCTCTATATATATCTTGTACAGCAAAACAATTGTGAGATCACAGCAAACTTTCCTTGCAAACCGTTCCTGCTACAGGGAGGAATGTTGCTCAGTAGCTCAGACAGACTGAGTGTTTTTATCAATAGTCACTCCAGAACATTTCTACCTAGAGTGACATGTGTCCCTTGTCCCATCATTCGTCCGGGCACCAATATTGACAGAACCTAGGCGCACACTTACACACGGAACACGCATTTCGATTTTGCCACAGTCCACAAACGCCCGCGATGCCCTGTTGTCAAGGAATTCCTGTTATTTCAGAGTCAGAGGAGGCAAATCACTTTGGGTGTGAACCTCAAGCGAA
Organism: Carapus acus; assembly: GCA_900312935.1. Classification (NCBI taxonomy): domain Eukaryota; kingdom Metazoa; phylum Chordata; class Actinopteri; order Ophidiiformes; family Carapidae; genus Carapus; species Carapus acus. The sequence continues at coordinate 147,094 of OMPJ01000182.1, forward strand.
GATTTATCTAAAAGGAGGTTCTTCATGAGAAGCATAACAGGCTTCGAAAGGTCAGTCAAAAAGCTTGCTGACACACAGGTCATTTTATTTACCGCAAGGATGTGTTTCGCAGGAAAACAAAACAAAACAACAACAACAACAAAAAATAAAAACTGTGCAGCCGTGTTAAACATGCAGAACAGCCTGAGCATCACACCTCCTTCAAACTCTCTCATTGTTTGGAAAGATTCAACTTCCATTCCACTTGTGATTTACAAACCTTTTAACGACAACCTATTTCTGGCGTTACCATTGTTTCTGCCTTTTCCTGCTTTAGAGGTTGCAGAGAGTTTATCCCTGGTTTTGTACAGCTATGGGTAAAAGCCTCTGTGTAACGCTCATAATTTGAAAAGCACATACACGGTTTTAGTCTGGATTCACCTCAACAGAATTCATTTGTATGCAAACAGGAATAAGACATTGCACTTATTGCTCCTCAGCTGGTGCTCTTTCCTCCAGTTCTTCAAGGTAATGTAAGGGCTTGATGACACTTGGATGTGAGATGTAGGTGTATAAGGTGGAATGATAAGTAATATAACATAAAATGTGCTCGGCGTTAGTTCTACTTACACCGTAGAACAGATTAGAGCAGGGACGTCAAACCCAAATTAACCGAGTGCCAAATATGATTGCTGGCTGCCATTAGCGGGCCGCAATTTGTCTGGCCACATGTCGACACGCGGGCCACATTTGGCCTGCGGGCCGTGAGTTTGATATCCTGGATTACACTGATATAATGTATGTTCCGTTTTATGTGAACAACTTAAAGGCAATGTATGCTACAAAAAAACACTGATTTAAATGACCGAACACTTGTGGTTTAAAGCTGAATTAAATACACAAACCCTGAACATGCTTTCATAAAGATGCTATACTGCTTCAAATGCAGAAGACACTTGCTTCAAGGTAGATTTTTTTTCCTCGTCACCTTTCTCCCTCCTCTGAGTGCATAGTGATCACAAATGCTTTGCAAAAATATCCCTGAACTGCTCCGTTGGCTTTGTTTCATATCTGAGCATTTGCAAGGTTGCAGGAAAGTGTTAGGCATTCGTTAACACTCACTGAAATTTGCTTATAAGTTTGCGGGTTGACACTCACGTGCATGGCCAGGATGCTGCGGGGGATGAGCTCTCTGTACTGCCTGATGGTAAAGTGCCACGTCTTGATCCTCATTAGGTCGTCAAAGGCAAACTCCAGTATCAAACGGCCCTCTGTGCAAACCTGGACACAGATCACACCACGGCTATTACTTCACTTTTCATACGCCTCACACCCATGATCTTTACTCTAGCGGCTGTAGCCAGCTGATCCAACAGCGCAAAAAAAAAAATCACAATAAATAAATCTTATCAGGCGAGGCGTGATTTGGGGAAAACGCTCGAAGGGCTTCTTTGTTTTAGAATTTATTGGAGGATTTTTTAGCGGGGACGCGCCGTTATGCAGCTGATATCTACTCAGCTTGCTTTCCTCCATCACAGAGTCTGTCCTTGGTCCTCTTAGCCATCCTGGTATTTCTGAAATGTGAAAATAAATGTAATCTGTAGAAGGGGAGTGTTTATGCCAGAGACAAAAGAACTTCGGGTCAACGAGAGTTGCCAATTAAGAGCAGAGGGGGGAGAGACGAGGAGAGGGGGAGAGAGAGGAGGACGGAGCAGGAGGGGAGGGAAAAAAAATTATCGCCCCTTTAGCTGAATTCTGGCTTGTTGGGACCCTCGCGCT